>PVHP010017549.1:0-34316 GCA_004024765.1 Zapus hudsonius | reverse complement strand
ACAGTGTGCTGTCTGTCTTCCAAAGTCCTGTACTTCTGTCAAATCTCAGCCTAGAGACCATGTTCTCTGAGAAGTCTCACTTTAGAATTATGTTTCCTGTTTTAGAACGATCTGCTTCTCGCCAGGGTTATTTATGTGTCTCACTCAATAGATGCTAAACTTCCTAGAATCAAAGGCGTGTTTTTTTTTTTAAATCTCTGTGTCTCAATTAGTAACTGAGAATGCTGTTTTCATGGTGAGTGTTCAATAAAGGCTTGCTTCTCCTAATGTAAGAGGGAGGTTATGGGTTTTTAAATCAAACCAAATGACTATAGAATCTCAGCTCTGTCGCTTAGGACCTTTGTGAGCAGACAAGAGTTTCTTAAATCTATGGGTCTTGTTTTTTCTTCATTAAATGGGCTAATAATACATAATTACAGGTTTGTTGGGAATTAAAGCAGATATTGTGTGCAGGCCTCTGGCCAGGCAGGGCCTGCATGATGAATCCCTCTGCTCTCTCTCCAGCATCCCTTGACAAAGCTGAGCCTCCTCATCCTGGAATCAGAACAGAGCGATTCTGTACAGCTCTGGGGGGGGGGTGCAGATTCCCCCCACCTTCCCCTTCTACCTGCGCCTCTCAGAGCCACTGAATGAAGGGAAAACTTCTCCGTTCCCAGCCAGCTCAGATGGCCTCCATCTCCTCTCTGATGTCAAAGACAGCTGCTTCTCTTCCCCCTCAATCTGTGTTTGAACCTCTGACGAAATCATTTTATCACTTCTCAGTTCAATGGTCTTTGTGATATGCAAAACAGTAAAGTCCTTTAATCCTGGGGGGAATGGTTAAAAGTTGGGGGATTCCTGCTCACACTGCTACCCTCCAGCAGACTGAGACCCTAACCAGGCAGGCAGAGCTGAGCCTCAGAACCAAGAAGAAGCTTTTCTGGCTTTCTTTTCCCTCCGGTGCATGGCTACCGTTGGCAAAGCCTTCCTGACTTCCAATGACTTCCTCATAATCACTAATAAAGCCAATTACAAATGGCCATAAAGTGCTGAGGAACAATAACCGTTGCTTGGGTTACTACTTTAAAGATTCAGCCATTGGAACTCATCCGGAAATGGGGGCTAGATCTGAAAGGTTTTAAAATATAAATAAATAAAGAATGAATGCGCTGAGGTCATGGTACTCCCAGAAGAAAATTACTTTCAAATTACAACTACATAAAAGAAATAATTGAAAAGATTAATCACACTAAAATAATTGGTCTATTTTACAAGTAATTTGGAGCAATATTCTGTCATTGACATCAGTGTCTAGTAGTAAAATAGTAATGAATTTCATTCTCTGACTAATGTATTTATTTTATTAATGGTACTAAATGGTGTGGTTACCGCATATAAATATTCCATAACTTTTAATTCATTAACATGTTCAAGGAATTTCCAAAAGTATTTATTAGTTTTAAATCATCCTTAATATTCAACATGCATTTGCCACTCTGCCAGAGTAATTGAAAAATGATTGTTTTGGGGAGTGGGACCCTCTTTGAATGTGGAGGCTTAAGGCCCAGTTATTTCTGAGAAGGTCCTCCAGCTGGTGATCAAGGGGTTTAGGGGTCTCTTTCCTCTTTCGGTCACTCAGGACCCCCCTGCAGCACTCCCAACAATCCATGGCCATGAGGCGGATGGGGTGGGCTTTCCTCATTTCATCCCAGAGACGATGAGAGAAATGTCAATTCAACACTGGCTTTAGTCCAGCTCTCCCACAAGCTCCCTGGCCCTGAAGCAGCTGACAGCCAGCCAGCTCTACCATCCAGCCTCCCAGCCTCCCCTCGGCTTCTCTGTTCTCTAAAGGAGACCCTGGCAGGTTTAGAAACAGCAGAAAGAAAAGCCAGGATCGTGGGAAGCGGGGAAAGAAAGCCTGAGCCAGGCACCCCCACGCTAGGTACCCACGCTAACCTCTGGCTCTGTGCCAGAAACAAGAGGGCTGGGGGGTCTGAATGGGGAGTTTCTCCCAGAAACACTTAGTTCCCAGCAAGTGGCCCTGTTTGGGAAGGTGGTGGAACCACTGGGGGCGGGCCTTGAGGTTTTGTGGCCCCACCCCACTTCCAGTCTCCCCCCTCTCTCTTCCTCCTCCTCCTCCTCCTCCTCTCTCTCCCCCCCCTCCCCACCATGATAGACTGCAAGCTGTAAACCAAAAGAACGCTTTTTCCTTCGTTGCCCTTGTTAAGTAGCTGAAACAATGACAGGACTCCAGGGTCTGTGTGAAGGTTCAGTATGATAGTGTGCATCCCACATGGCACAAGGCCTGGGGTCCTGTGGCTTAGTTCACCTCTCCCTGGCACGCAACAGTATAACGTGGTGTTCTTAACACACTGACCTTGCCCTAAGGCCTGTAAAAGCTGGGTATGCGCTCAACTATTGAGCCATATCCCGGCCCTGGTCTTGGCAATTTGTAACCCATGGTATAGATTAGTGGTAGAAGACATCAATAAAATAAAATAAAATAAAATGGACCACTAGTTAATTAGGATAAAAGTCAGAGGAGGAGTGGAGTCCAGTCGAAGCCCTTAGAAGAAAGCATGGATGACTTAGCCCTCAGCCTGGCCCACAGGTCCAAGGTTAAACCCTCTACAGTGCCTCTGAGGCCTCCTTAAAGGAAACTGGCATTGAGAACACTGGGAAGGTCCAACAAGGAGGTCAAGCTTCCCACACTTGAACGTTATACCTGTCTGCAGGGCACATCTTTCCTGAACTTTGCCTTTACCCAACAATTAGAATTTTTACATTAAAACCAGCATGGCTGCATATCCAAGGCCAAGGCAAGTGTGACAAGTCATGAGCTCCGAAAGATGGCGTGTCTTCATGGCTTCCATCATGGGCCATCGCTGAAGCGCCACTCCAGGGGACAGAGGGATAGGACAGGAAGCCGAACAAGTCAGCACTTGCCGTTTAGAGAGCTGGAGCCAGAGGGGAGGTGATCTCTCAGTGCAAGTCACAGGTGGACAGACAGTGGCCAGGGTCCCAGGGTGACACCAGAGACTAGTGATGAGGCCTACCTCCAAAGACAGGTGCAGAAGAGCTCAGTTCCTAAAAGTGTCACCCCAAGTCGGAGCTAGCCTCACCAGACACCATCGTTCAAGTCTCCTGTGCACTGTCGGTGTGGTTGGTTTGTGGGATGATCGGTTTGGAGGGAGTTACTAACCATCCTAGAGACATTTGACTTCCTCTCTGCCCAGATCCTGGTCAGTCAGAGCTCCTCATGGAAACCAAGCGCCCCAATCCTCCGAGTGGAGAACCTTGAGTTTGGAGTGACAGAAGCTTTTGCCAGCTGATGGGCTTGGCGCTGAGTCTCAGAGAATGGCTGTTTTCAAGTTTTGGCATCCCCCATGGTCAAGTGCTGCTGACAACATGGTTTTTGTAGAACTTGACTTTGCCCTTCTTGTTACAATTTGTTTGGGGAGGAAACACCGGAGGACAGCTGCTGGGCAGCCACCCAGAAGATGCGTCAAAGCAAGTGTGCAAACCAAGAACAAATGGCCTCTGAGGTCCCCTTCCCCCGGGCGCTGTCATCAGCATGCCGGTGGGCAAAGTCTCCTGGCTTTTGTTATTTCTGCATCTTCATTTAGGTCCTAGCCAGCTTTTCGTGTCTGTAAAGCCGTTAACGAACATTGACTAATTACCCCTCATTAATCATTCATGCAACTGGTAGACTAGGGTCTTATTTCCTTCAAGAACACTGTTGCAATATCCTGTCTGCACCTCTGCTCCCCCCTGCAGAAGGGGATGGGCTCTCAGGGCAGCCTGGGGTGGTCTGAGCTCCCTGGGAGTGGGCCTGAAGGTGGGTCCTGGCTCTGGGAGGCTACACCCCACTAGGGTGCCCTTTCTGCTCTAATTAACGGGAAGGACAAGCCACATAGCTGACCAATGGTAGCTAAGAGGCAATAAGCTTTAATTAGAGGCTTCTTCCTGGAAATTCACATGAACATATTAAATCTATTGTCTTAAAAGACCCGGAGAGGCTGAATGCCTCAATTTTCTTCTGCTTTTATAAGCTGGTCCTTTCACTCATTTGTGGAATTTAAATAGAATGAAAATACTGGCTGGGCACAAGAGCTCTGATCATCCCAGGCTGCAGGGACAGGCTGTGCAGGCCCAGAGTCAGGAATGCAGCCAGGCTCCCTCCATTCCAGGCTGGCTGTAAGGCTGTGGTTCAGAAACACCCAGTGGGGCAGAGAGTTGGGCAGCAGGCAAGCCCTCTGCACTCCATACTCCAGAGATCACGGAGAGCCTGGGAGGACTTAGGCTTGTCAGATGTAAAGCCGGGTGAGAAACTTCTGGAATTACATTTATGTGGATTCAGATGAAAGGCAGAAAGGTCCCAGAAAAGCTGACCTTTCTTTTCTTCTTTCTTTCTTTCTCTCTTTCTTTCTTTCTTTCTTTCTTTCTTTCTTTCTTTCTTTCTTTCTTTCTTTCTTTCTTTCTTTCTTTCTTTCTTTCTTTCTTTCTTTCTCTTTCTTATTCCTTTCTTACTATCTCAAGGCCAATATCTTTCTTTCTTGTTGGTACACAGCCACAAATTTACCTCTCCCTCATCCACTGTGCGCGTGAGTCCTGACACGGGAGGACTGTCACCTGTGTCCTGATACAGGAGGACTGTCAGTGTGTCCTGATACACAAGGGCTGTCCACTTGTCCCTTCTCTGCCCTGCTTCTCCCAGCATGCATTTCTCTGAATCCTGACCGTCACTGGATGCCAAAGCATTCACTCCATTCCTGGAGAGTTCGTTAGCTTGGCCTGAGTGATACCACGTAGACACAAGCAGGCAGATCGTCTTCTGCCTCGGCAGCTTATTTTGGCGTCTCGTGGACAGCCTTTCCCACGTCTCCCTGGCCTCACTCTCAGCCTCTTCCATGCCTTGCCCTGACTCTGGATGCCGTTGTGTTTTTGTCTCTTGACTCATTCTCACCTTCAACTTTCTTCCTTTCCTTCTGCAAAGGGAAGAAAACCAGGCTGTGGAATTTGCTGTCTGCTCACCGCGGCCCCTTCATTATCAGAGAAGCCTGATGCGCTGTTGCTGGGGGCTCAGGCCTGAGGTTTGGTGGCATCTGTGGACAGGGTGACTGAAGTGGTCAGACGGCTACACTGCGCACAGCTCCGGGGAAGGGCGCTCAGATGGGACCCTTTCCTTTGTATAGGACCTTCAATTCTCTCCTTTCCCACTCTTTCTTTCCTTCTTCCTTCATGTGCCTGCCAATATCATTAAGTGACCTATATATAGGGATGGAGAGATGGCTCAGCGGTTAAGGCGCTTGCCTGCAAGGCCTAATGACCTGGGTTCGACTCCCCAGTAGCCAGGTAAAGGCAGATGGAGTTTATTTGCAGTGGCAAGAGGCCCTGCTATGTCCATTCTCTCTCTCTCTCTCTCTCTCTGCCTCTATGCTCTATGCTTGCAAATAAATAGTATTTTAAGAGACCTATATACAAGCACACACATACATGCAGACATGCATGCTCACACACATGTGTAAATGCATGCATGCAAACATACCTAGACAACATGCACACATATGAGGCTTTTGTGGACAAGGTAATCCCTCAGAGGGCCACAGTCTTTTAATTATGGACAGTGGCTTTCTTTCAAATACTGGCCTAAGATGCCACTTGGTTCCCATCACTGGTAATTGATCTCAGTGGTAGACAGGAAGTCAGGCTGTCACCGTCTTGAGGGCATCAGAGGCCTTCCACTGCACCTCTGCCCGAACCCTGTGTCCTGGAACTCAGAGATCCCAGTAGGTGAGCTGAGAGGACAGCTGGTGTGCTTTCTTCAAAGCTCTTATAGGCCCAAGCAAGGGTGCCTAGTCCCCACGTGGAGCGTCTGAGTGCCATAGCCTGTTTGCAAGCGATAGAGAGAAGAGAGACAGACAGAGAGAATGAGCCCACGATGGCCTCCGGCCACTGCAAACGAGCTCCACTCTGCATCTGGGTTTACGTGAGTACCGGGGAATGGAACCCAGGTCGTCAGGCTTTGCAGGTAAGCTTTTGATTCTGTTATCTTCTCTTGTGAGTGTTGGGCCCCCCCACTTTAACTCCACATCCCCCGACAGTTACCTCCAAGCCAGGCACACAATAATGGCTCCATGAATTTTTTAGAGAGCGTTGAGAGAGTATATGAGCAAATAATCCAAAAAGGCCTGGCATGGAGAATTGTCTGTGAACACTTGCAGAATGAGAAACTGAGATCCGTAGCCAAAAAATGGAAACCAGGTGAATACACGAGTCTTTCAGATCATTTTAGATGTCTACTTAATCATGTAGGCATATGGCTATAATTATAGGCGAAGACAAGCATGTTCAATAGCACAAGCTTAGATCCTAGATCCTCCTTGGCCAGTAGAACAACAATAATGCAAGAATGGGATGTCCAGGACTGGAGAGATGGCTTAGCGGTAAGGCACTTGCCTCCAGTGCCTAAGGCCCTGGGTTCAATTCCCCAGTACCCACATGCCAGACCCACAAGGTGGTGGCCCTGGTCTTCTCTCTCTCTCTCTCTCTCTATCTATCTGCTTGAAAATGAATAAATAAAATATTAAAAAAAAAAAAGAATGGGATGTCCAGTTCCATGCGTAGGTCCTGGTACTGCCAGGATATCCTAGGCGGTGACCGCCATGTTTGCACCCCCAGATGGCTTGCTCACTGAGCCAGAACTCTTGGGATGTTCAATAGAACGGAAACCAAGCACGTTCACAGAGGTCTGTCGACTATCTTGTTATCTGGAGCTCCTGTTGCCAATCTGATTCTTCACTGTTAAAGTCACAAGATTCAGAACTGGAGATACAGCCCCATCAGCATCATGCCTAGCTGGCTATCCCAAAGTCCTAGATTAGATTCCCAGCATTGCGTAAACTATGCTTGAGAGGTAGACACAGGAGGATCAGAAGGTCAAAGTCATTCTCAGCTGCAGAGTCAGTTCAAGGCCAGTTTGGGATACATGAATCCCTGTCTCAAAAATAATAATAATAAAAGAAAGAAAAAAAATTACAAGATTCATAATTTAGCATCTATAAAGGACCTGAAGGATTTCCGTGATTATTTCCCTTCCTTCATTTGCATCCTAACAGAGAAGTCACGTTAGGGACTTTTACCCCTACTCCGTCACCTTATCAACCTCTCCAAGCTGCTTCCCAACTTAGGAAAAGTAAGAAAGTGGCTTTGAAACAGAGTACTACCTGTAAGTCTTTCTGGTTCACACCATATATTCCCTGGCAAAAGATGGTTACCTTGGACAGTTTGTGCTCCATTGTAGCCGGAAAGCAGGACTTACACCATGTTCTTCTGTCCAGGGTTGCCTCTACCTACAGGGTCAAGTTCAAAGACCTCTTCCTCTGGCCTCAGCTGACCTGCTCGGCCAAATCCATTGCGGACTCTGGCTAAATATGACAGTCTGGCCCAACAGGTCAACCACCTGCCCTCTCTTTGAACCAGCCAGGTTTGTGACACGTCTCTCCACCTGTGGTGTCTCATGCATTTATCAAGGTCTGTCACAAATTTCATTTCATCCCCCAGTGAGATCTTTGCGCTTCTTTAGGGCATTGTCATTTAAGCTGCTAATTTGGCACTAACCAGCCTTAAATTATCTGCTGCCTCTGACTTCTCGTCTACAGTGGTGATTTGGCTTTTTAGCATAATTCTATGTTTGGGCACAGTCTAACAACTCTTGGTTCACTCAGCACACCGGAGAATGTGGCCCTGCCCATCTAGGTAATAAATTCTGTATTTCTTCTCCCTCTTTCCAGCCTCCCTTCACAGCATGTGTCCTACCATGACGGCACAAAGCCTAGACATAAGTGCTCCATAAAGATGAGTGGCTGGATGAGTGATTGAGAAGAGACAGCACATTAAGATTGCTCCTCAGCCCTGTCTGTTCCTGCTTCACGTCTCGGCCCCCAAAGTGTCTTCACTCCCTCTTGGGAGGGCCTGCTGAGCTCCAACCATCCTTTAGCCATTTTGCTAAGGAAGTCCTTGGCAAAGGCCCCTGAACCAGACTTCCATTTTCTCCACTGTGAAATCCAGGGAGAAACAACAGTTGGCCTTTTCCTTGAGGATGGTCTGTCCTTCTGAAAGAACTGGCAGGATAGCCGACGTGGCTCTTCTTCTTTCTCTCAGCAAAAGTACAGGGAGGGGGGACTTTCAGCTTTTATACTCAGTGGCATGAATGGCATCGTGAGCCAACCTGGTCAGCAGGTGCTTGGGCAGCTCTGGCCTGTGCCTCTTGCGAGTCGCCATGGCAACTCAAGATGCTTGGCTTCTCTGTCTTCACAAGAACTGCAGGCCCCACCCATGCCAGGAATTGCTGTTAGCCAAGCTTGAGGCTCTCTTTCCTTGGTCTTTAAGCACAGGTGTCTTCCATAAAGCTCGGTAGCCAGCTGTTTTAGACACGGGTATCTGAATAGCCCCCCTTTCTTTAATCTCTAATCATGAAGGGCTCTAATTCAGTGTAGAACATTAGCGCAGTAATATTTAGATTATTCCCATTTTGAATCTGTGTTTATAGCCTATAATAATGAGGAACTGTGAGGTTGGATGACATTTTTAAGGGCTTGGATTTATTTGAGTGAGACCACTGGAGGATTTCATAATCTCACTCCCAAAATGGGAGAAGGAAGGAGGTCTGGGAGTCGTGGGGGAGCACCACTTCACCCCAGCAGTTTCCAGCTAGGTCATGATAGTTCTGTGGCTTTTCAAGAGCAGACTTCGATCAGGGCTCCTCAACACATTTCTTATCCTCTGGTAGAGATGACAACATCTGCACGGTTGACTTAAACTGTACCAGTTTTCCAAGAATACTGCTTTCAGAGCCTGCAAAGATGAATTGAAGAGTTATTTATTTATTTGGATTTTTAAAATATGTCTCTAATTGAGGCTCCTGGATTTGTGTACAAAAGATTGAAGACACGCTTCCCTGAGGTAAATAGACGAAGTAACCAGTACGCAAGCCAAACCCACTACAATCTAGGGAACCTCTCTCGTCTGGTCTGTAAGTCCCGGGAGGAGGGTCATGGTCCAGCAAGCTCATATATTTAGAGATATATCGTGGTATACATGAAGTTCTTTTAAGGCTACAAGAGATTAAACCAGGGCTGGAGAGATGGCTTAGCAGTTAAGGCACTTGCCTCCAGTGCCTAAGGCCCTGGGTTCAATTCCCCAGGACCCACATATGCCAGACCCACAAAGTGGTGGCTCTGGTACACTCTCTCTCTTTCTCTCAATCTCTGTATCTTTGCTTGAAAAATGAATAAATAAAATATAAAAAAAGAGATTAAACCATGTCCACTTCACCTATACTTTCAAATCAAAAGACAGACCATGGGCTTGGCTGGTTTGTGCAAGACTCTGGTTAGATCCCTAGTCCCCCCCCCTCCACCAAAGACTAACTTATTGACACTGAGTGACAGCAGCTCACAAGGCCCCAATCCACAGGAAAGGGCAGACCTCCAGCTTTACAGATAAGCTCAAACACAAAAGCCAACCTGCAGAAATGGATATAAATTCCTAGGTAAAAGGAAGACCAGTGGACCCTGTGTATTCCCAGGAACCATGGGCTTGTGACGTTAGTACAGAGCCAGGCTGTCCTGAGAAGATGTCCCTGAAAACTGCAGTTTCAGAAAAAGGTTCTATGCAGCCACTCTGAAAGAGAAACTGAGGCTAACTCCTTCTTACTCGGGACTCGTGGAGAGGGAAGGGGCATGGGAAAAGGGAAAAATAAGAAGCCAAGGCGAAGCGTGGGTGTTGGTTTAAAAAAACACATTCAGAGAAACATCTTTCCTTTTTCACACCAAAGGATCGTAATAGGATGGAAGACTAGGTGAAGAATTACTAGAAGGTCTAGTAGCCCGTGTAGTTGAAGACGTACCCTTCACTCAATGAGCTCGTTTTTCAGAATGGAGGTGGGGTGGTTTGTGCCTGCTCTATCCTGTAACATACAAGGTGTCCTGGGCCATTAAATATATAGGTAAAATAGGTAACAAGGTATAATATATAGGTAAATATAAAGGTAGTTCAACCATGTCTCTTGGCCTTAAAGAGCCTGGGAATTTTCTAGCGATGACAGACATGGAAGAAAGTGATTCAGTACAGTGAGGGAGCTGTGGATAATCTGAATACGGAGATCGGAGAGCTTTGATTTGCTCCACAAAGCAAGATTCGACAGCAAAGCCTCCGAGAGAGAGGTGCAGGAGCAGAGCACACCCCTTCTGCTCACCTCGGGAGAGCAGGGAGCTCATGAGCCTCTCCCAAGCATGGCTCCCCGTCCCTGGAGGACTGAGGCATTCCTGGCTCTCTACAGCCTTCTTCTGACAGTCTGTCCACACGTTGTCACACATGAAACTCTCTGCCTCCCTCTAATATAGCATCAACTTCTGGCTTGCAGGGACCATGTTTTATTCATGTTTGCCTCCTTACAACCTGGAGTATTGTATCAGATTAGGAGCTATTAATAAGTGTTTATTGGAAGGAAAGAAATGATTTCTTTTAAAGTTGTACCACCCACCACACTAGCCTGCCTAATCTCCTGTAGCAGCTCCCTTTCTCCTTCCAGAGACGTCTCCAAGCCTATTCTCTTTCCTATTCCCCCCATCACAGCAGAGGTTCCCTTCCTGTTCCTTCTCCACTTCTCCCCCTTCTCCTTCAGCCTTCCTGCATCCATCCCTTCCTGATGCCAGGGCTTGTGGTGGGCTCAGAGATCAGCCATAGCTCAATGTGGACCCATGGAAGGATTTGTTCCAAAGGAAAACGAGCTTAGGCCTTAGGTCAGTGATGAGCAAAGAGCCAAGTCCTAAGGCCTCCATGGAGACCACGCATAGACCGTGCTCTACAAGGTCAGTCAGCTTGGAGGCTTCCAACCGAGAGCAGGAGCCATGGATAGCCCATGCTCTCCTCAACATCACCCCAAACCACTTCTCCCAGCCACCCACTCTGAAGCTTAGACAACCCAGGCTCTAGAGTCCTGAAGTGACTTATCCAAGGTCACATTACAAGTCACGGTTCTCAACTCCTAGCCCAAGGTCTCCCCCCCCCCAATGGCCCCTGACTCCAGCAATCCTACATCCCAGATTAACGCAGCTGACACACGGGGACCCACTTTCCCTGCTGAGGAAAGCATCAAGAAGGGGGAGGAAGGCGGCAGCTGTTTAATAGCAGCTCTGTGGGATGGTTCTGGACTTAGAATGAGGAATATTATCTCCTGCTAATGCGCTCGAAGAGAGGAGGGGAACAGAATGTAATTACCCAAACGGCTGTTTTTCCCGGATACCAACACGAATTCTCCCACCCTGGTGAACAATGCGGAGGGGTCTTTAACAATTGCTTTATGCCCCATCTGAAGGCTGTCACCACTCCTAATAGCACGAGGGCCTGTTTTGTCAATCAAGGGTATCGATTTGAGACCGCCTCTGGGTCTGCCTTCGGAGTCACCGGCTTCCTGAGAGCTCCAGAGAGACTCTCTGCAGTAAGAAAGATCCGGGCAGGCTCTGCTTCTCAGCTCTGCAGTGTGGCCTTGGGGACCTCCCTGGGACTCAGCCATTCTTCTCTGCTTCCCTGAATATCTCACGGGGCCATTGGGACCTATTTGGTTCCAGGCCCCAAAGACTAGGGATCGGGGGCTGAAGAAATACCCCATTCTTAGAAGAGCCCCAAACCAGTGGGCTTCCTCCCACTCATCTCTAAACCAACCTCATACACAAACACCAATCATAAAGCACATAAATTAAGCATAATTAGTGCATCTCGTCAACCTAGAAATAGTTCCTCCTCTGTAAACGTCTGGAGGCTTTTATTTTTACCACCATTATGGTACTTATGTCTTACCACAATTGCTGTTTATTTGTGTTCCTGTCGTATATCTGCCCTGAGACTGTAACTCTACGTATAAGTTAATGAATCATATCATATTCCCACCACGCCCAACACCTACCCCAGAAGCACACACATGGAAAGCACCCCGTAAATAAACTTGTAACGTTGAGGTAACCGACAAACTCAATTCCTAGCTTTCGAAGAAGGCGTCCATTGTGCAGGGGATGAGCTTGATGGAGAAGGCACAGGGTCCCCCTGAGCTCCATGGCCTTCTGGCTATGAGAGGCCAGGAGGCGAGATCTTGTGGTGGTCAGGCTGTGGGCAGTGGAAGGACTCTCCCTCGTCAGGTGGGAATAGGAAAGGACATGTTTATTGAGGACGGCAGTGCAGAAGAGCAGGTGGGCTGCGTGCCGTGTAGATGAGGGCAGTTCTGATTGGTCAGTGTGTGATGCTGAGCAGAGGGCTGGGCTCACAGGGTGGCAGTTCAGTGGGTCACTCTTCTTGGCCGTTCTCACTCACGTCATCCCGGCAGACTGCTCACAGTTAAAGGCCACATCGGGGCAGTGGGCAAACTCCAGCATTACATTATCCAAAGAGAGGAAACGGAGCCCGCCCTGCCCCCTGAAGTCAGGGACCCAAGCCATCATGCCAGTGAAGACGTCCCAGGCAGAGAAGGGCCAGGACAGTGGAAGGCCAGCTAAGCCAGAGAAGCCATGGTCCATGGCTTCGACATCTATCCAGGACCTTGGGGTCTGGACACCTCACTGCTCTAGATGTAAGAAGGAAGGTAAAGAAGAACTAAGTGATCCGATTAAAAACTGGGCAAATGTTGTGAGTTGTCTCTTCTCAAAAGCCATACCAATGGTTAGCCAATACATGGAAAACATGTTCAATATCATTAATCACCCGGGAAATGCAAATCAAAATGACAAGGAGACATCATTTCATCCCAGGTGGATTTGGTCTTATTAATAAACCAGAAGAAACTGCTGGAAATGTTGTGAAAAAAGAACTCATGCATTGATGATTGAATATTGATTAATATAGCCATTATGGAGCACAGTATGGAATCTACACACACACACACACACACACACACACACACACACACACACACACCCCTAAAAGTAGATCTACCATTTAGCTATCCGATTTCTGGTATATATGCAAAAAGATGAAATCAGTATACCAAAATGATATCTGCTAGTCTCTGATTATAACAGTGCTATTCACAATTACAAAGATATGGATCAGCCTAGATGCCCATCAACAGAGGAATGGTTAAGGAAAATTCTGTGTATATGCACACAGAGTATTACTCAACCATAAAGAAGAATGAGCCAGGCATGGTGGCACACACCTTTAATCCCAGCACCAAGGAGGCAGAGGTAGGAGGATCATGGTGAGTTCCAGACTACATAGTGAAGTCCAGGTCAGCCTGGGCTAGAGAGAGAGACACTATCTCAAAAAACCAAAAAAAAAATTTTTTTAAGAAGAAGAAGAAGAATGAAACCCTATCATTTGGAGCAAAATGAATATTAGCCTAGATGACAGACATTATGTTAAAAAAAATTAGCTGAAAATAATTAGAAAAGCCAGTAGTACATGTGCTCCTCCACACATGGAAGGTGACGTTCCCTGGCGCACTCTCTCTTATGTGGACAGTAACGCCAACATGAAAACAGAGTAGTGGTGACCGGGTTTGGGAAAGATTGGGTTTTATCAGTAAGTACACTGTATGCAATGCAAGTATCAACTGATCCCCATAGATATGTACAATGAACACCTTTCTGTAAAAATGACAATTCAAGAAGGTTAAAGGTACAGTGCTGAGAGGCATTGGCAGAAGGGCTTGGTTTCAGGCATACCTCAGGTTATGCCTCTGCCTCCGAGTCAGGTAGGACTGCCTGGAGGCAGAGAGCGGAGAGGAGGTCAGGGATGAGGAGACCCCCCGAAGCAGACCAAGGGCTCACAAAGAATTCTCCTCCTGAGAAGTGAGCTGAAGCAACCTGCTACTGCCCAGTGAGAGCCTGTAGGGATTGAGTGTCTGGAAGTCCAACTCGAGCTGGTATTGATCCCAGAGTCACCCTCCCCTACAGTAGCCATAAATTACCAGTCAGTTTTCATTAGGTGGGAGACTAAGATCTAGGAGCCTGCCTTTCTCGCTAGTATTTTCCTAATGAAATGCTGAGACTTGGCTCCATCTTGGGAAGCACCCCCCTCCCGTGAGAAGGGATGGGGTTCTGAGCTAATTATCCAAGCTCCTCACCGAGAAGGCTTGACACCAGCCCTACCAGGAGCCCTTCTCCGCTTGGGGGGACAGTATCAAAGCCCAATCACACCGCTGTCGTGGTGCTCAGAAGAGAAGGGGCTGCCTGACAGTCCCCATTTCACGGACTGGAGACTCAGCCTGGTCTAGGGAACATTCCAGCAAGAGAGCTAATGCTACACCAGCTGAAAGCAACCTTGGAAATTCGGCTGGATGTGCCAAGATTTTATTTTAGCTTTTTTTCCTACTAGTATTATTGTGGTAAGAATATAGAACATGAAATACGTGCCCTCTTAAAGATTTTTGTTTTTGGGTTTTCGAGGTAGGGTCTCACTCTAGCCCAGGCTGACCTGGAATTCACTATGTCGTCTCAGAGTGGCCTTGAACTCGTGGTGATCCTCCTACCTCTGCCTCCCCAGTGCTGGGATTAAAGGTGTGTGTCACCATGCCTAGTCTTAAAGATTTTTTCCAATTCATGATACAGTATTGCCAATTATAGGCACAACATTATACAAAAGATCTCTAGCTTTATCGAGAAGAGTCTTCTTAATGTAATTTATTTTCTGTTGACATATAATAATTGTACATATTTATAGAGTGCAGGCATACACTGTGTCATGATAAAATCAGTATAATTAGCACATCGATCAGTTCAAGCATTTATCATATCTTTGTAGTGAGAACATTAAAAACTTCTCTTGAGCTATAGGGAAATATATACACATGGCATCACTGTTAATCCAGAGGCTTTGTAAAATGCAAGAGAATAGCAGAACTTATCCCTGCTATTGGCCTGCAGCTCTGGACTCGTTCACCGAGTCCTCCTTGGTCTCGATGCCCACTCTTCTCGGCTTCTACATACGTCAGCAGGAGCAGGTTCCATGGCCCAGAGAGATCGTGCCCCATGTTGTCAATTGTGGATCTTTGTTGAAAAGTCCTATGTGGAAATCATTTATTAGCCACCCCCCAAAAAATATTTATTCACCTAAAATCTGCACAGTGGATCGTTGCTGGTCCTCTTGCAGCTTATGAAGTAGTGAAGGAGAAGACACGACAATCCTTAAAAGAAAATGACATGCCACTGTGGAGGAGGCTGTGAGACCACCGAAGAGGGAATTGCAAATAGGAGAGGTAGAGGGCTCACTTGTCTGTGAGCACACGGTTTAGTTTACGAAGGTCAGACGAGGAGCTGGGAGAAGGCTGATGCCCATGGGCAGAGTACATCCACACCGAGAGCAACCTGGTGGACGATCGACTTTTCTGATACTTGAGCAAACATAGGATTGAAGTTTCGTCTGGAGCCAGGGGAGAGTTTGCTGTCTACCAGACTGCTTCTTGGGGGCCTGCTGCTGGGGGAATCGTTGTTCTTCTTTGGAGACAAACAAGATGGAGAGCCCTGGGTAAAAGAGCCTGAATCCCTCACGTACTGGACAAGGCTCAAATATTGACCTGATATTTTCTCCAACTTTATTTTTACCTGATATTTTCTCTGTGCTAACTTTTTACCTAGGACTAAAATATTTATTTAAAATTATAGAATTTGGGCTAGAAAGATTGCTCAGTGCTTAAGGCACTTGGCTGCAAAGTCCTAATGACCCAGGTTCAATTTCCCAGTACAAAGTGGCACATGCATCTGGAGTTCATTTGCAGTGGCTAGAAGCGCTGGTGCACCCATTCTCTCTCTCTCTCTCTCTCTCTCTCTCTCTCTCTCTCTCTCTCTCTCTCTCTCTCTCTCTCCTTCCTTCCCTCTCTCTCTTTCTCTCTCTCCCTATAAATAAAATTTCAAATTATAGAATTTGATTGAGCCTATCAGTCACCTTCGAGATATTTAAATTTCCAAATGAATGCTTCTCATGAGGGCACCCTTGTTGATTTTAAAGAATAATGCTTCTTCGGGGTAATCATGGTTTTCTTTTACAATTTTTGCAGGTTTCTTTGTACGATTTCTCTATAACCCACAGAGCTTCCAGAGGTGTCCCTGACAAACTGGGTATCATATTGCTAGATCACTCTGGCTCTTGTCTCTGATGTCCTGAACTCAAGTCCCCATTCTGTTGCTCACCGACTGTGGCACTGGATCCGGCCCTTTACTTCTCTTAGCCTCGACTTGTTCGCCTGTAAAATAACAGTTCAAATACGACATTCTACACCATGTGCTCATCACAGTCCAGGAAGTTGTCCCTTGTGGACCAGCAAAGGGCTGAGCCAATGGTCTGCTTTTTTATACCTCAAAAGCTGAGAGGATAGTTTCTGAGAGATGCCTGTGACCAACAAAGGCAAAAAGAAGACCCCTGTGCTGGCCCCTCCCTTGCAGGAAGTCCACGGCCTATCCTGCCTCTGGCTAAGTCATCCTCTAGATTCTGGTACTATGATCTCTGAGTACTCCTGGGGATTGGGAGGCCACATCTCCAAAGTCTTGAGGGTTGCCATGGCACTCACCTATGCCCAGGACAGAACAGGAAATGACTCCAGCCATGGTATGACCCTCAGTAACAAAGCCATCTTCCATGAAATTTGCCAAGGCTGATGATAGTTCAGAAATGATACAGCTGGTCTTCTAGAAGCAATGTTATGGTGCACCATGTAAAGGAGGGGCCACCTTCTTTCTAGAAAAGTCATAGTGTTTAATAAAGAATAGTAAGTGAATCTAGGTGCTATGGTTTAAATGTGTCCTCTCCAAAATTCAGGGGTTCCCAGTGGGATAGATAACATGAGGGGTCATGCCTTGCAGAGTAATGAGCTGAATGCTCGCCTCTCAGAGCTGGATTGGGGGGTATCAGTATAAAAGAGCTGGGGAAGTAGCTTAATCAGAAATGCTTGTTTTGCAAGCATGAGGGCCTGAGTTCACACTCCAGACCCACAAAAAAAGAATCGGCCATTCTGGCAGTCAGCTCCACATTGCAGCGATGAACATCCAAACCAGTTCGCACTTTATGGGAGAATGGATTTATTCAAGCTTGCAGATCCAGGGGGAAGTTCCATCAATGGCAGAAAAAGCGGCTTCCGTGTATCCAAGCAGAGAGAAACCATCACCAGCCTGCAAACATCAAAAGCAAGAAGCCCAAATGGGCAGCAAGGAGCAGGGGCCCAGGCAGGGCTCAGACTGTGTGCCTAACTTTCAGCTAGAAATCAGATCCGCCCCCAAACACACCTTAGGGCTGGACCCCAGGATCCGCCCCAGTGACACCTCCTCCAGCCAGGCAGCTGGAGATCCAGGTTACAAGCTTGACTAAAACATCTAAGTCTTTGGGGGACACGCATTCAAACTACCAGTCATGTTGACACACACTTGTGATATCAGCACTGGGGAGGCGGAGACAGGAGGATCCCTGGGATTTGATGGCTAACTAGTTAGTCTATCTTAATTGGTGAGACCCAAGTTTAGTAAGAGACCCTGTCTTGTAAAATAACTTAGAGAGCAATTAAGAAAGACACTCCACCACACCACCCCACACACACAAGCATACAACATGCACTCTCATGCGTAAGCGTGCGTACACACACACACACACACACACACACACACACACACACACACACACTAGTGCCTGAGAAATAACATCCAAGCTTGACCTTTCGCATCCATGTCCCACATTGACCTCTGGCTTCTGTGCACACGCAACACACAAAAGAAATAAATAAAAGCACTTGGCTGGGAAAACCCCGCCTTCCTTGTCTCTGATCTCACCAGATGTCACTGTCTTGCTCCTGGGTGGTGATCTGGGATAGAGGAAGACACCTGGTCTTGCTGTGTGGCTAGAATCAGGACCGAGCGTGGTGGAGGACGGTCGAGGAAGTGGGGTCAGTGAGAACGGGGGTGAGGAGAGCAGGAGTGTGAACGATTAGCACCAGCACCATTAATCACCACTGACTTGTACTGCATCAGGCACCTGACCTTGAGATCTCATCCGCTCAGTACAGTCTATGAGGCAGCTCATTACTGTCCCAGGTTTCCAGAAAGGCTCTACGTACAGCTCACGTGCAAGGGCAGAAGTGAGCACCCCAGCTGAGCTCAACCTCCTCACTCCATTTAGTAGAAGGAAAGCTTACTCTGCAGACTGAGGGGTTTGGTGGGGTCCAAGCTCCCAGACTTGGGGCTGGATTGGGAGGCGAAGATTCCTCCACGGAGGGGTTTTGGTTCACAGCCAGTGACCTGGAACATTTGATAGCCTCGGCTGAACTCAGGTCTCTCTCTGTCCAAGACAGCACAGAATAAACAGCAGCCAGCAGCTGTGAGGCAGCTCCCGCTGAGCTCAGGACCCAGATGGCACACTTGATTTCTTTATTGATTTCGACGTCATTTTCAGTGTGATTGAGTGATTTTATCACCCCAGTGGGTCTGCTGTCCCAGAATCAGAAGAGAAGCATGGGGCAAGTCTGAAGTGATTTTCAAAAATAATTTTTATTTTTATTAATTATGCATGTTACTGTATGAATATCTCATGTTGATCCCATAATTCTCTCATTTCCCCTCTCACCAGATCCCATTCCACTGAGGGCCATCCTCAGTAGGGTTATGGGTATTCACCATGGAGTCAGGAATGCATCAGTCTCGGTGGGGAATCTGGGAACAATGCCTCAGGGTATTCTTCTCACCCTGTGGCTCCTACTCTGTTTCCACCCCTTCTTCCACAATGTTCTGTGAGCCTCGGCAGGTGTGTTATGGCTCCTTTAGTGTTGAACACTCTGCAACCTCTGGATTTCTGCTTCGATGAGTTTCGAGTGTCCTTAGTCTTTGTCGCCACCTCCCTGGAGCAAGTTGTCAAGTTAACAGTGAGAGCAGCGCTCATACTTAAATCTCCACTTCCTCTGGATATCTCCTGGGCCCCGGCAGATGTGCTAAAGGTGGCTTGTACCAGGCAGCCAGCTATCTTTTCTGTCGTATCGATGGATCTTGGTTCATCCCTGTTTGTTGAGTGAATGGCTTCTTCGAAGCTTCAGAACCAGAAGCAGCAAATTACTCCAGGGCAGAAGGGAGCCTTTGACTTTGTAACTGGCACTTCAGGGAAGAAGTGACTTAACGTTCAAATAGCTTTTTGCCAGGGGATTTTTGTGATGACTTAAACTGGTGTCAAGAGGCAGTATAGTTCCGAGATCAGAAGTGTATGTTGAGAGTCAGGCTGGTTACATTCAAATCAGCCCGCGGGTTGGGGTGAGTTCCTTCGCCTCTCGAAGCCTCCTTTGAGAATTGACTTCTTGCCTGCAAAGGTTCAACACAGGTCCTGGTCCATGCGTGGTTCTCCATAGACTACTATTATTCTGTGGTACAGACTAATTTGGGTTTTTTAATATATTTATTCATTTACTTGAGAGAGAAGCAGACAGAGAGTGAATATGTGTGTGCCAGGGCCTCCAGCCACCGCAAAGAAACTCCAGATGCATGCACCACTTTGGGCATCTGGCTTTACGTGGGTAGTGGGGAATTGAACCTGGGTTGTCAGGCTTTACAAGCAAATGCCTTTAACCACTGAGCCATCTTTCCAGCCCCATATTTTGGGTTTTAAATGGCTAATCCAATTCCCAGGTCCTTAGACTGGGATGTGAAGCTTCCATGCTCCCCTTTGGCCTCCACCTCTGTGGCTCCTGAGAGGCCCTGGCAGCATCGTGTTGGCAAATGCTTAACAAATAGCTCTCCAGAATGGCATGAGGGGCGTGACTCTGCCTCATCTTACCATTTGCCAGTTCTAACTACATAAAGACTCCCATGGTGACCAATTATAAGATGTCACCATGAGGTCACTCAGCATAGTTTGGAAAGACGTGCCCTCAGTTGGCTCCAGCATGTCACTAGAGAAGCCTGATATGGAAGCCAGAGAATCATGGAGACCCGGCCAGCACTGGCTTCCTCTCTCCTTGGAGTGTGCAGACTGTGGATTTACACTGCCCCCAATGTAGGGCGCACATAAGGGAGTGAACAGAGCCAAGCAAGAAGGAGTGAGTTTGGAGCTCAGAGTCATAGGGTTTAATGGCTAATCCAAATGGCCTCGCGTCTGACAGTTCAGTGACTCTTAATTAGCTGAGACTGAGTGAGCAGAAGAGCTTCCTGGCTTCAGTGCAACGCTCGATTGCTGCCCGGGCCCACTGGGCATCGTGCCCCCGCTGAGGGATGGGATGGAGCCCTGCGTGTCAGAGAAAGTCAAGGACACATGATGTGCCTGTGTGTTTTGAAGTGTGCTTGGGAGCAGGCCCGGCTGGCTGACTGTTTTGGGTTAAAAGAACTCAGCAGTTGCTCCAGGAGAAAGTGCCCTGAGTACCACTGGAATGGGAATTCAAGGGCTGTGTTTGAGGCTCAGTGCCCTGTGACTTTGTTTCCCCGTCTTAAAATGAGGGGTCGGGATGCTCTAACCCAGGCCCGGTTCTTGGAAGTGCGGTGTGATCAGGAGACTGCTCTCTGTGACAGCTTCATACAGGTGGAAGAGGTGCACCCCACCCACGTGAGAAGGGGCTGAACACCCACTGACTTCCCTGAGGCCTCTAAAACCAATCCATAAATAGAGCAGGCACCAGGTACCCCCTCCTGTCACCATAAAGAAAAGGGGATGCACTGTACCACAAGTGTAGTCACAGCCTAGGAACACAACCAGACGGTACAGGGAAGTCATCCCTGCCTCTTGCTCATTGAGGAGAGATGTGCCTGATAGATGTATGAGGGATAATGGGGATCCTGGGTTTCAGCTTCTGTCTCCAAACTGGGAGAGCGAGAAGCAAGGCGCCGTGCTCCAGCTTGAGCTGGGGTGCTGCCCTGCTCCCCACCACACCCCCAGTCTCACTCTGTGGAGCCTTCTCAGAATTTCCACTGGAATCCTCCAGAAGAGTCATCGGCCCTCAGGTCCGCCTGGAGCTTTCCACTCTGCGCTTACAGTGAGGGAATGCTGGCTGTCTTCCTTCTAATGCTGATGAAAGAACTCAGCCTGCCCAGGCCAGGGTTCATTTCTTTTTCATTATTAAGTATTTATTTGCAAGCAGAGACAGAGAGAGAGAGAGAGAGAGAGAGAGAGAGAGAGAGAGAGAGAGAGAGAGAGAGAGGGAGGACGCGTCAGGACTTCTTGTCACTGCAAACAAACTCCAGATGTATGCATAGCTTACTGCACCTGGCTTTACGTGGGTGCTGGGAATCGATCCTGGGCCATCAGGCTTTGCAAACAAGCACATTTAGCCACTGAGCGATCTTTCCAGACCCCAGAGCAGGCTTGTAAAGCAAAACCACGTAATCATCGGTCACTGTCGGCCAGCCTGCGAAAAGGGTATTTTTTTGGTCACAACCAGGAAGAGGTCACATGGCACAGCGACAACAGGACTACTTAAGATGACAGCTGTCGTTCAGGAGCCCAGTATGGAAATCTGGCCATAGCTGGTCTCTCTGGAACATCGATCGTTCTCGGACATGAGCCCAGTCTTCATGTCCCCTGGCACCCTCAAAAGCACAATTCTGAAAGGCCAGGTGGTCAGTAGAGGAGACCACCCTGAAGGTCACACAAGGTTAGGGAGAGGACGACCTGAGGCAGGTGAGCTGCTGAGGGTAAGAAATGACTCAGTGTCCAGGTTAAGGCCCTCCTGTAAACAGGGCACACGACGCAGTCCTCTGCTGAAAATGACAGCATTTCTCCCCGACTTTTGAATGTCAAGATACTAAGCAGCAAGAGGAATAATCAAGGCCTTCCTGCAGGGGTCTGCGGAGAACTCAGTACAGAGTCTGAAGGCACTAGGTTGACTCACTTGAAATTGTTTTTTTATGGGACCCAAATGGCCCAGTGTCGACAATTTCATCTGGCTCTTTCTAATAGGAAGCCCTCAATACACAGCTTTGCGTTACACCTTCGCTCTACGGTGACCTCCTCCTGCAGAAAATATTGAAACCTCAACACACTGTTCCAGGTCATTTACAGCTCAGCACAAGTGTGTAATGGACAAAACACCTCTCTCCGTGGACAAGCGGACAGGAGCGAATTCCAGCTCATACAACACCCTGTAAATGCCCTGGCCTCCGTCCTCACCACGTGGAGACCTGTGGCGCTCGGTGTGGGCCTCTGCAACAGAAGCGTGTTCTGTGTGATCCTCTTGTTTGCTCTCTTCCTTGCAAATTGAGATAATTGCAAATGTAAATACATGAAAAGTGAGAAGTTAGTGGTTGATAGATGGGGAAAAAGCCACATCAGGCTTGTTATCTTCCCTCAGATGGCACACAGCCAGCCCGGCAGCTCTCCTGGGGCAGAGCCTGGTGGGAGAAATGGGGGAATAACCCAGAGGACACTAGCCTGGGCCCGAGGCAGCCATCAGCATGGGGTATTCTAGATAGCTTTGGATTTTTTTTGTTTTGGGGTCTTTTGCTGTTGCTTGGTTTTGTCTCTGGGCCTCTTCTTCTTCTGCCAAACGAATAAGGATTCAGATGAGCTCTCATTCACCTTTAGCACTAATGACCTCAGAGGTGAGACACACAGCCATGGAGCTCTGAGCCAATCATGATGGAGAATAGGTGGTCCCTTGCTGGGCCTCCTACTATACTGGTCCCTGCTGGACTCTGCCTTCTTGCAGATACCAAATGCCCTTGAACCTTCTCCTTACCCTCCTAACCCTATCACTGCGCCACAGGCTGCACCCTCCATGCTCATCCTCTCTCCCTTCACCGTCTAGGTGCCCTGGGGTCACCATCAGCAGAGGTATCTGGTTTGCTAGCCACTGACCACTCAATATCCCATTGGCACATCAGCCCCCCGGGGCCTCGGTTTCCCGTCTGCAAAGGAAGAGAAATGAATGCTGACTCGATATAGTCCTCTGTGCTTCTGCTTTGGTATGCTCAGCACTGTCACCAAGCAGGCACGTGACACTGTGGTGGTGGTGGAGGAGGGCCAGGCTGGGGAGGACCTCTGGCAGAAACCCATCCTTCCTGCCATGAGGTCCTCGTCAGCTGGACACTGATCCCCATGGTACCCCAAACCACTGGCCTTCTCCAGCTCTGAAGAGCATCTCAGCCTCTCCCCCTTACCTACATTTCCAAAGCTCAACAGAGATGAGCCTGTGCTGTGTGTAGTGAGGGTGGGGGTACAGGGCAGACAGGAAGTGGGGGTTCCAGTCATGAGCCCACCTGGTGTTAGGACCCCAGACTCCTGACTCAAAAGAAGACTCTGACCAACTCTCCTATGCAACACACAAAAGGTTTTATTAAAAATAACCAGGCATGCCCAGGGCTCAAGTGCGTATCCATAGCCTGACAGAGGCAAAAAAGCCAAGAGCCAAGTTCAGCAGATCCTTTAAGGGAATCCAAACATGCATCACAATTCAGGGAATCTTTACAGGCTTTTCCAGTAACCTGGGCATTTGCACATTCTTTCCATATCTATAGAACCCATCTGCCAGGCCATTCTCAGTCTTTACTGGGCTTAACCACAGATGCAAGATTACAGGGAAACAAAGGCAGGATTATAGGAGCTGGTGAGGTGGGGGAGGCGCGTACCAACATACCATTCTGGGGTAGATATTTCACTTTCTTATTTCCTTTTACTAATAATTAGCTCCCTCTTGCCTTGAGATTTTCTACTTTTAATTTTAATTTTACTCTAACGCTGGAAGCAGAGCCAGATGTCTCCCTAGCCCAGTGGCCTGAGCAATATGGCACCCACACACACCAGGGAAGCTGGAAGAGGAAGCCATGGCTGCCAGACCCAGGCTTGCTGGTAGAACTAGCTTCCCTTGGCCTGATCCAAGGAGATTCTGAAGACCAGGGACTCAGTAGGAATCGTGGATAATGTTCTGCGTGTGTGTGTGTGTGTGTGTGTGTGTGTGTGTGTGTGTGTGTGTGTGCAGTGTACATGGTGATGTGTGTGCACATGTGAGGACAAAGTTCAATGCCAAGTGTCTGACTCAATCACTATCTTTTCCCTTGAGGCAGGCCTCTTGCTGAACCACCAATTCAGCTAGGCTAGCGAGCTGGTGAGTCGTGGGGATCCCCTTGTCTCTATCTTCCTAGTGTGAGATGACAGGTGAGCACCAGGACATCCCGAATTCTACATGGGTGCTGGGGATCTGAACTGAGGTCCTCATGTTTACACGGCAAACACTTTACAATGAGCCATCTCCCCAACCAAAGAAGGCCAGAGGTTGCTGGGTATCCTCGCCTGTCCCTCTCCTACCTTACTTCCCTGAGACAGTCGCTCACTGAACCCGGGGCTCCTCATTTCTTGTTAGACTGGCTAACCAGGGTGTCCCGGGGATCTCCTGTCTCCATCCTCTTCAGTACTGGGGACACAGCATGGGCTTAACTTTTTATGTGGGTGCTGGGGATGGAACTCGGGGCCTCATGCTTACACAAGAAGAACCCCCAAATCTTTGATATTAAAACCTACATTCTGGTTGTCCTGTGCCTCAGCCCCAGAGGAGTGGCACTCACTAGCTCTATGGCTTTGTCTGAAGAGAATCCTCCACTTTAGGAGTTAGTGACCCCCTTCTTGCCCTGCCCCCCAAGCCCATGGAGATAACCAGATTACACAGGGCCCACCTTGCCACCCCCCTCAGTCTGAAGGCACCTCATGCCTTCTCAGTCTTCATAAGTATTCAGATCTTTCCTTTATTTGATCAGAATTCCTCCAGGTGAGAAGTGAAGTGTTCTTATTTATCTCTTAAGGCCGGGCCACACAAGTCGAATTGGATACCTTGGGCTAATCCAGTGGGGGGAGGAGCCAGAGAGGTGTGGGTACTTCCTCTCTGCCATCCTATGATCCCTGCTGGCCCACCTGGGCCTGTCCCATTCTTAATACCTACTACGTATGAACTTCTGGGCGGCTCAGCCCCTTCGTCTACTTTTAAGAATTTAAAACCGTGATGGAGGGGCTGGGGCTATGGCTCGGTGGTTAAAGGGGCTTGCTCTATAAAATACCAGATACAAAGTGGCGCAGGCATCTAGAACCCTCAAGTGCTACGGCCATGAGAGGCTGGGTCAAGAGAATTCTGAAGCTCCCAGGCCAGCAGGTCTGCTTTCCCAGCAGCAAACAACGAGAGAAACTCTGTCTCAAACAAGGTGCAAAGAGAGAACCAGTACTCCAGGCTATCCTCCAACCTCCACGTACATGTGTGGCAGCCCATATACAACACACACACACATACACACACACGCACACACACACACACACACACACACACACACACACACACACACACACACACGGATCCCAGGCTCCATAGCATACTGTCTCCATAAACTCAGGCAAGTGGTTTTTCCAGTCACACTCAGTTAATCATATATATAATAAGAGACCCTTCTTCAACAGGCCTTTGTGAAAAGCCAAGGAGGCCGTGTCCTTCGAGCTCTTAGTGCCTGGCCTGGCCTAGCAAGGCTTTCTGGCTGCTTTTCAAGCCCCACCTCTGGTTGAAGTGGGCTGCAGAACGCCATCTCGGCAGGCCTGGATGGGCAGTAAAGTCTAAGTTTTTCTAGGGGGCTTGCTGGGCCCTAATTACTAGGAAGCAGTGGTATTCCCAGCCTGCAGTGCAGCCTTCCTGTTTGTTTGTAACACCGCTCTGGCTGGTGTGCTTGACAATAGGCCTCAGCCTGGGTTTTGGCCTCTGAGTGTTTGTGGCCTCATCCAGAGAAAGTCATTTCAAACTGCTTGTTTGTGATTGATGCTTTCTAGGCTGGGACGCGTGAGGCAGTGTGGGTTTAATAGCTCATTACAAATCACAGTGGGAGAATCAGAGTGTGTTATGCTAAGACGCAGGCACAGCATCTAGCGGGGTAGGGGACGGTGGCTGAAGGGAGCAGTTCATCTAGACACAAAACAACTTCACATCCAGGAAACAGGGCTTCTCTGCATCGGGGCCGCTTCAAATCCTCGGTGAGAAAATGATGGCTGCTGTCCTCTCCTGTCGTATCTCCAGCTCTTGGGAAGCACCTTGCAGGTGACACCCGTCAAAATGACAGAGCACCTCCTGGGCAGTGGTCGGGTGAGTTCTCAAAGAAGGGCTACAGGAACATGGAGAAGGCTGGAGACCTGGCTTTTTCACCGAGCACTGGGGATACGTCATACGCAGAGAATAGCGTGTGGTGTGCAGTGTGGTCTGTGGGGAAGGCTGTAGCCTAGACAAGTACAACCAGCACCTGTAGAGATGCTGTTACCAAGGCTACAAAGAAGCATGCTGGCGCCTGGTTTGGTCCAGGAACCAATGAGCTAGCAGCAATGCCCGCGCCAGGTGAAGACAGCCCAGAGCCCTGGAGGGCAATTCGTAATCCCTAAGAGATCTCTAGCTGGCAAGGCTGATGGACTATTGACCTTCAGGGAAAGGCCTGGGCAATTGGCTTGGTCTTTCGAATCTTATTTTTCGTATTTGTGACGAGGGCATCCATAATCCTGAAATGTTGCTGAGAACCAACCTCTCCGGTTATCCAGCCCCAGGGAATTCCATGTAAGGTCTGTCAGACCTGGTTGAGGGGATCAGATGGAAGTCATAGGAAATCTCCTAACTATTCCAATGTAAATGGCTCCGTTATTTAACTCTGAACGCCGGAGGAGAATGTCCCCATGTCAGTAGACATTTATTGTCACCAAGGAAAGATCAGCTTGGTGATCTCAGTGGACCACCGGTTCTGGAGAGGGGAGTCTGGGGAGTGGATCCTTCTCCTCCGCTGAATGTCTGTCCAGTCAGCTGGTCCCACAGAGATGGACACTGCTGACTGTGGCCTCAATGGGCTTCTCTTGGCAATCAGGAGCCTTCTGGGTGTCTTCATGGCACAATTCTCCTAAATGGTCCCCCTGGAACCTGCTCTGAAATAAGCTCAGAAAGAAACAGGGGTGCACCAAGAACCCATCACTGCCATGAGTTCACTGAAGAGCTATGATCTTTTCATAATGAACCTTCAGAAAACGCTGCTTGCCTAACAGAGCTGGGTTAAGGGCCAGTCCTTAGAATGGAAATTGTCAAAGGTAGAGGTGGGCTTCCTTCCCGCTTCAAGGTCTAGACAAGAACTTAACCTCTTATTGGCTTCATAGCTCCAGTCATACAAAATTATTTCAAAGATTAAATTTCATATATGGAAAAGTGCTTTAAAAACTATGAGGTCTGTGGTATATGCTATAAAAACTATGACCCTTGGGTGCTGTGGCTCTTCTGAGGAGAAAGTCTTGCCCAGTCCTCCAAGTGGCTCATCTGACCTTGTAAATGGCTACCTCTAAGTTTCTGCTTAGAAAACACAAAATGACAGCATTAGCACACGGCCACCTTATCACCTTGCTTTCTGCTGACCTGATGGTTCAATCTGGTGCAGAGCCCGATGAGCTAAGGCCCGTGGGTGCCAAGCGGATGCATGGCACACCATATGAACCGAGAACATTTATTATTACAGTAATCGTGCGAAGATGCCCTCTCCAGAGAGCTGCCAGCCCAGACACAGTTCATCCGTTTTCATAAGCAGACCCAGATGGACCACCCTGGGGGACCATCTGGCTGAGTGGAGTGTGCCAAGTCAGATTCTGTGTGATGGAGACTTGGGCTCTCTGGAATGGGGACAGAATCCTGGAATCTCTTTCTTCCAACCCCTCGCTCTGACATCACCCCTGAGTTTCCAGTGTCCTTGGGGACCAGCACTTCAGCTTATATCCGGTTGATTGGAAAGGCCTCAAACAGACAGTGTCTCCCAAGGCCAAGCCTTGTACTGGAGTCCCTGCGTCAGAAGTGCAAAGTCAGGCCAGCACCGCCTGGATTTGCATAGTTAGAAATGGAAATGAGCAAAGTCTATGAGACCTGCTGACTAGAAAGTGGGCGTGGCTTTGACATGTGCCCAGGTGTGAGAACTTAGTGACAAGCGCAAAGGTTACCTGGGGTCTCCAAAGGACTCTTCTGCAGTGTGGAGGGTCAGGCCTGTGGCAACTCATTTACTGAGCTGTCACTCATTCCAGGCTGAGGTCTGAAAGGCCATGTGTTAGATTCTCCACCTGTCACCTCTCCATCCCTCCCCCTTCCTTCTTTCCTTCCTTCCTTCCTTCCTTCCTTCCTTCCTTCCTTCCTTCCGTATCTCTACCCAAGTAGCCCAAGTGCATCTTAGGAGTAGATTAGACCATACATCCAGTTGTCTTAGAATGGACAAGATGTAAACAGGAGACAGGTTTCTCAATTCTTTGCTTGACGGTCTCAAGTGGGGAACTCAACCTTTACATGGCCAGCCATCTGAGTAAGGGACTGAGGGCTCAGCTGCAGGATGACCCCAGAGGCTCAGAGCATCGGCCTTGTCACTCTCCTCCCCAGCCAAATCAAATGATTTAGCAATCTCACAAGCGCCTCCCGAAATGTTCCCACCTCTCCTTGCTAAGCGGGGAGAGCTGCTCTTGATGGGGAGTTAATAACTGCAGTGTCATCGGTAGCAAGCAGACACGTCTATTTAGTCTAGCGTCCTTTGACATAGTGACATGCCTGATTTGAGAAGCTTGGGGACAGAGACTATGTCATGTCTTGTTGTCTTTCTTCAGTTCCGTGTGGTGTGGGGAGGTGCTCTGTCGTTTTGATCTGGGGTTTCTTCTCCAGAGTGAACTCAGCAGAGCCTGGGTGCAGGGCGGCAGGAGCTACCTGTGGCTAGCAGGTCTGGAAGGATGTGAAACACTTTGTGGCATGGGTCAAGGTGAATGGGGGTCAAACCCAGATGGGAGATGGAGACCGGTCACGGACAAGAGGGAACTGCCATCGAGGGAACGGGATTGGTAGGGTCGGGCCTAAGGGTGGTGGAGGGAATAACTAGTCCGAAGCCTGCAGTCTGGTGGTCCTTGGAGCTGGGACCTTACTGTCACTTGTGTTCCAGAAGGCAGCTGGGATCTGTGCCACCACGTGAATTTTCTTCAGGTTAACAAGCGGAAGAGGGGGCGGAAAGATTGTGAGAGCTGTGGTGGGGGAGATTATCAGAGGCATGGCACCCCTCAGTAACAACACACTTGGGTCAGGAGAACCCAAGTTCTCCTTAAGCTGAATACTAGGCTATCCAGGGTCCCCTGCCACAAGGACTGATCCAGATGGCCCAACGGAGGAGGATATCCAGTTGACTGGGGATGGGGAGGGGGCCAATGAGGAATTGGGGATACCAACTCATTGTTGGCCCACTAAACAATGTAACTCATTATGGACAATAATAAAAAAAAGAAGAAGAAGCTGTGTGTACTGTCTGCAGAGCATGAGGCTCTACCCAGGGAACTCTGGGCCTTCCAGTGACGGTCACTAGAGCCACGAAGGATCCTTGGCAGAGACCTTGTCTCTCCATGTTCCTGACAAGTGCTATTTTCAGAAAGACTGTAGAGCGTGCATGCGTGCTTTCAAGCTTGGTGGGGTCCCCATTGACGTCACACTGTCTTACTCACTTGGGGCAAAAGACAGACTAGGGGTGTGGCTCAGTGGGTAAAGTACTTGATGGGCAAGCATGAGCCCATGTAAAATGTGGAATTTGGAGACACAGGCTTGTAATCCCTGCGCTGGGAAGCAGAGATGGGAATCCCTGTGGCCTTTTGTCTAAGCTAGATGCAGAGAGACCCTGTCTCAAGACCTCGATGTTGACCTCTGTCCTCTACCCAGATACATGTGCGCCCACACACATGTAAGCTATGGGCACTCACATGCACACAGATACACACATTAAAAAGAAAAGAAGGCAAAAGACAAGGCTTTGGGGACATTGTCCTTAGAAATAAGCAGACAAAAGAGAGAAATGATACAAGATTCCCACTCATAGAGAGCTTGTGGACTCTTACTAAAGTCGTTTATTTTAAGTACTGAAAGGAGGTAGGCACAGCTGGCTCGGAATTGTCCTGTCATTTAGGGCCTCTTCCACCTGCACAGAATCCCACCCAGAAAAAAAGGGAAAGTCTAAAGGCTTAAGGGAGTGGGCATGATCCTTCTCAAGCCGGGTCAAAGACCTCAACCTTAGAATGTTCTAGAAAGAGCCCCGGACCTGTGGCCAGAATACAGTGGTTCTACTCTTTCACTAGCCCTCACACATCTGACCTTGAGCCAGTTTCCTCCTCTATGAATGACAGTGGCAAGCCCGTGCTACGGGGCTGTTGTCAGGAGTAAATGAAATCATTTATGTTGTTGAACTTCAAAGACTGGAGAGCCTCGTGCAAATGAAGACCTTCATTATTCGGAGTCGCTGCTCCTTAAGGAAGACAAGTGAGGTCAGGAAATCCAAAGAACACCATCAGGGCAAGAAATTAGGAGTGAAATCACCCTGCTGATTGGAATAAAGACCAGAGAAGCGTGCCGCTGAGTGGGAGGCCAGCTCTTGGGGACTGTCAGGCTAGGTCGGCTGCCTCTGCTTCATGGTCTCCCTCGGATTCCGAGCCTTGGACACATGGATGCGGGAATTGCTTCCTAGTGGAGCCAGTGCAAAGGCAGCTGTGCTTGGCTTACAGTGCACCCCGGAGCCTGTATCTCCAAACTCCCCCGCATCGGGTTGCGCCTGGAACATATTAAATCCGGCAGAAGACGGGACATAAAACATATCTGGGTTTAGCTGATTTGTTAATTTAGCTGTCAGTGGAAATCGGATGCTGAGATGCACTGTGGAGAGAAGTAGCCATTTGTGCCTCTGTCAGAAGTACCAGTGTGCACCGTGATTTAGAGACCTGGTCCCAACAGCACAGTGGTTCCGGGACGTGGTGGCCCAGATGGGTGCTCACAGCACAGGGGCCCATCCACAGGTCAGATCCACCTCTGGGCAACCTGGCTTCTACCTGTCTTGATTGTGAGCGGGTCAGACGTGGAAATGGTGTCAACTCCTGGAAGACAAAATTACACCTTCCTATTTCTTTTTTTCTCTCTCTCTCTCTAAAGATGAAGACAGTCCTCAGCCCGCCTGTCCCCTGAGTGATTGTGAGAAACCGGGCATGCAAGAGCCTGGAAGGGTGTTGTAACAGGAAACATGGGCTCAAACCTGTTTCCTTGGGCTGTAAACTGCTAAGACGGGAGAAGGGAAGGTTTGACTCATTCTTGCTTCGTTTTGAATAATCTTAGCTCGCTTTCTCTGGTTATGTATTTCCATTTTAAAGCACATAAATTTGGAAAGTATAAAGAAAAATATTGTGAGCTCACCGAGAACTTTGGTCAACAATCTGATAGGTCTCTTCTGGGTCTGCTTCTATGTATACAAATGGCTGCTGTCATGTTCTTCAAGGTCCACATAGACAGGAAGGTTATGGGGTTAGTTTTCAAGTGCATGTGTGTCAGTGTGTATGAGTGTGTGTGTGTGTGCGCGCGCACGCACACGCACACATGGAGGCCAGGCTAACCTCAGGTGATGTTCCTCAAGAACACTGCCTTTTGATTGAGATGGTTTCTTATTGGCTGGAGCTTGTCAATGAAGCTTGGCTCCCTGGCCAGTGGTCCCCAGAGAGCCCCTGTCTCTGCGTCCCCAGTGCTGGACGACAAATGCACACCAGCACCCCAGCGTGTTTCTTCGGGTTGTGTGTGGGGACTGCAGCCTGCTTTGTAAGGCGAGCGCTTTACTGAGAAGGCACTTGTTATCTTGCTGTATCTTGTAAAAGTTCCTTAAAAACCTCCGATTGTTTAAGGTGAATGTGCCGGATTCTATTAGCATTTCTGTGTCATTGAACTTGGGCTTTTGCTTTCACTTTCAGGACACTGTAGTCTATGGTGAGCACCTTAGGGTCTGAATATCTGTGGGAGCCTCTATTTCCTCAAGGGAAAATTCCTCAGTGCAGAACTTTGGAGTCTAAGAGTATGAATGAGTCTGTAAAGTTCTTTAAAGCATATTGTCGAATTTTCTAGAAAGAAAAAAGCTACTGCTTCACATTCTCATCCGTATTGCAAAGGGTCTGTCTTAACAAGCCAGCCTTACAATGTTGAAAAAGCTATACATATTCACTAGAAACGGGGTCCTTCCCTGTGCAAGTGAAATGTGTATTATATTGTCTAAGAGGCTGGATAGAGGTCACAAGCCGAAGCCCCCTGCCAGCCACACCAGGTCCCACAGTGCATGGCCTCCTAAACTGTCATGCTCACGAGGTTAGGTGTGTTAACTGCGTTATCAGCTGGTAAGGTTTCGGATTATGGTGGGTCTCTGAGAGCACAGCCCCAGATGCAAAAGTCCCTACCTCACTACACCCTTGCTAAGACTGTGGAGTCCATATATCTTTGTGGATTTGATTAAAGAAATCTTACAAATCAAATCCTCAGTAAGTGGCATGAGTGCTTCGGCTAAGCAAACGGATTGTGGTGGCACGTCCCTGTAATCTAAGCCCCAAGGAGGCAAAGTGAGACCCTGTTCCAGAAACACACTAATAATAGTAAAAAAGAAAAACACGAACGGTTAAAGAAATATGCTATCACATTGATTCTCCAGATGCGTGGGGGGAGGTGTTGTCATCTGCCCCACTTGTGAAGACCCACAAGGTTTTCTCTTAGAGCTCAATGTCAGAAAGAACATTTATCATGAACACTTTGAACCTTAAGATTGGTCACGTTTCGAGGCTGAGGAGATGGCTCAGAGGGCGAGAGGGTTTTCTGCCTGCGATCACCCAAGTTCAGTTCCTCAGCACACATGTAAACGGCTGGGTGTTGGTTCAAGGAAGCTCTGAAGGCAGGGCTGAGCAGGGCTCAAGGGAGCATGGGAAAGTCCACTTGGGTTTGAGCATCTGGGAAGCGGGGGGATCTGGAGTCCAAGGGCAGGAAGGGTCAAGCCAGCCTGGGCTACATAGTGAGATTTTGCCTCAAATAATCAAAATGGGGCTGGAGAGATGGCTCAGTGGTTAAGGCACTTGCCTCCAGTGCCTAAGGCCCCGGGTTCAATTCCTCAGGTCCCACATATGCCAGACCCACAAGGTGGTGGCCCTGGATATCTCTCTCTCTCTCTCTCTCTCTCTCTCTCTCTCTCTCTCTCTCTCTCTCTCTGCTTGAAAATGAATAAATAAAAAATATTTTTAAAAAATAATCAAAATGTAAAAAGAGTGGGTGCTTGCTGAGGAAGGCAGTGGGAACCGAGGAAATAAACCACCCCTCGAATATCACCCAGAAACCCAGGTGAAACAGAAATCCAGAAGCTGCTGAGAGCTCACCACCAAAGCTGACTTAAATTACTCCCACCACAAATCAGGGAATTTTGTGGAAGAGGGGTGGAAAGATTGTAAGAGCCGCGGAGTAGGAGGGGAACATCCAGAGGCATTGTCCGCCCTCCTCCCTACAATGACTATCTGCTGCTCATAGCCCACAACCCCATGGTGCACACCAGCATCCCACTGAGGAGGGTCGTCGATGGAATGGGGGCAGGGAGGAGGGAAACGGTGGTATCAACACATGATGTGTCCACGCAAAGTTTCTACTTAACAAAAATAAATAGTTCAAGTAAAAAGTCAATTTACTACGAGGCCAGGCATGGTGGTGCACTCCCTTAATCCCAGCACTCGGGAGGCAGAGTTCGAGACCAGCCTGAGACAACAGTGAGTTCCAGGTCACCCTGGGCTAGAGTGAGACCTTACCTTGAAAAACCAAAATATATGATAAAATTAAATTAAATGACCAAAAAACAGATTTTAGCCGGGCGTGGTGACGCATGCCTTTAATCCCAGCACTCGGGAGGCAGAGGTAGGAGGATCACCATGAGTTCAAGGCCATCCTGAGACTACACAGTGAATTCCAGGTCAGCCTGGGCTAGAGTGAGACCCTACCTCAAACCCCCCCCAAAAAAAACAAAACCCACCACCTACACACACAGCATCATTTATCTTATTATTTACCCAAGCCTAGGGGGCGGCTTCAAGATTATAAACCTTGCTGTTCCTCCTTTTCCGCTCACTTCACACTTACTCCATGGCAGGCACTCAGAGTCACCTTGTGAGGTGGACACTGGAGCTCAGGACGTTTACAAACCTTGGTTAAGGCCAAGCAGTCGAGCCAGGATTCCGGTTTGACCCACATCTCCCTCGGTCTCCTCTCTTCAGCCCCAGTCCATTCTCAGCACGTTAAGGACCAGGGCACACTGGGAAGTGGGCAACTTAAAACTTTCCATCTGGTCTTTAAAATGGGCGGCTCTGGGGCTACCAGGGGCCCTGCAGCCAGGAGTTTATGTCTGGCTGCCTTGGGTTTCCCTAGGCATGCGTGGCCAGTCCCAAGTCATAATCGGTTTTCTCACCTATTTTCTCTGGCACAGTTGTAGAGTCTCTCCAGGGGCACCTCACAAGTACTTAGTCCACTGCGGAAACCACCTGTGCGTGTGTGTGTGTGTGTGTGTGTGTGTGTGTGTGTG
>PVHP010017548.1:0-34089 GCA_004024765.1 Zapus hudsonius | reverse complement strand
AAAAAAAAAAAAAAAAAAAAAAAAAAAAAAATTTACTTAAAAATAAAAGATTTAGTGCTTGCTTCGGCAGCACATATACTAAAATTGGAACGATACAGAGAAGATTAGCATGGCCCCTGCGCAAGGATGACACGCAAATTCATGAAGCAAAATAAAAATTAAAATAAAAAAATTTTAAAAAATAAAAGATTTAAAGAAATGGAAGAAGAGGCGATGAAACAGAAAGGGAGCACTGCGAGAAAAGATGTCTTTCAGTGCTGAGAACAAGCTCAAAGACGAACTGAGTGAGGCCTGCGCACCGGAGGAAAGATGGTGTGGGCGAGAACTCCAAGTGCCAAGGAGACAGCTAGTAGACAGATTTCTCTGTGGACTTGACATCTGATCAGAGAGGAGGTGAGGAGAGAGTGGGGGAGGGAGGAAGACAGGGGAAGAGGAAGGAGGAGAGGGAGGGAATAAGAGGAGAAAAGGAAGAAGGGAAGAAAAGAAGTTGGGAAGGGCTGGTAAGACAAAGCAGAGCCCAGAGCCGTTCGATGCGCTCGGCGCTCCATCCATCGGCCATCGACTGAGCGGTTCTGCTCGAGGCCCCGCCCCCGACCACGCCCCCGTCCTCCCGCACCGCGGCGGGCGGGGCCTGCGCGAGCCAGCCCGCGAGCGGAGGCGCCATGTACCGGCTCGCCGTGACAGCTCGGGGGGCCGTGACAGCTCGGGGGGCCGCGACCCCCGGGGCCCCGGGCTGGGGCTGCGGACGGCGCTGGCTGCATCGACGAGCTGGACTGCCGCCGCTCGGCTACGGCTGGGTCGGAGGCCTGGGGCTGGGACTGGGCTTGGCGCTCGGGGTGAAGCTGGCCGGAGGGCTGAGGGGTGCCGCCCCCGCCCAGCCTCCCGCCACCCCGGACCCCGAAACGTGCGCTCAGATCGAAGCCCCGCAGGATCGGAACCACGCACCGGGGACCCCGCACACACCGGCAACGCCCCCCGCCAGGTGCTTCTCCAGAGCCATCGAGAGCAGTCGCGACCTGCTGCACCGGATCAAGGTGCGGCGGGCGCCCCGGGGACCTGCGCCCCATCCTCGAGACCCGCTCCCCCAGGACGGGACCCCACCCCGGGCTCAGCTGGCGACAAGGACTTCCCGTTTCCCAACCGGCAGACGCTCCTCGGGGGAGGGTTGCTCAAGTCCTGGCCAAGGCCACCGCCCGCGGAGGGGACCGTCCCTTCCCCGCGGGAGTAAGAGCCGGGGTACCCCTGGCCCGGCGCGGGCACGAGGGGCGGAGCGTGAGCCCTGGTGGGCGGGGCCTCACGCGTGTGGGCGTGGTCTAAGAAGGGGCGGAGTCTTGGAGGCCAAGTGCGGCAGGGTTTCTGAATACACCTGTTTATAATCTTCCTTTGCTGAACTGCTTGCTCTTGAACCGTTTCCTCCCAGGATGAGGTTGGCGCACCCGGCATAGTGGTTGGAGTTTCTGTAGACGGAAAAGAAGTCTGGTCAGAAGGTGGGCTCAGAACTTATTTGAGTGGTCCGCGTTTTGTGTCTGTTGGTCAATAGTAATATTTTAACTGGGGGGAGTGCATCCCCATGGACTGCTTGCTATTCCGCTTGCGTAAACTAATACATATTGTAGAAACATCGTATCTGTAGAATTAGTGATCAGATTGTTTTTAATAGTTTATTGGCCATGAGTTCAAGGCCAATCTGGGCTACATAGTGAGTTCCAGGCCATCTTGGGCTACGTATAGGAAGACCCTGATAAAAACAATCAAAATGTAATAAATACCATCTTTATGGGTGAAAGCTTTTTTTAAATGTAAATATCTTCAGCATAATGTCCATGTGCAGCTTTAAAAGTCATTGTACTCCTTTTTGTGCTTTTCTGGCTTCAGTTTTCATGCCACTTAGATCTTGCACACTCTCACCCTGCCCAGCAAATTTTTTTCTAGAAGAAATTTCAAAAAAAAAAAAAGATATTTTTCTTCTTGTTTCCAGCTGAATTAAGTTGATGGTTAGGTGAATTGGTTAGCAGAACATGTTTTCACATTCATTTTACTTGCTATTTAAAGGAATTCATTGGAAACACTCAAAAATCAAGAATGAATGCAATATGAAGAATGATAATGTTTGAAGAATGTAATTTCTTTAAAATGTGGAATAATCACTAGGCCTGTTGCCACCTGCCTGGCATTCCAGCACTTGGGAGGCTGGTACAGGAGAATCCTAAGTTTGAGGTCAGCCTGGGCTACATAGCAAGACCCTGTTTAAAATAAAACAATACAGAGAGTAGGGTACTCAAAGTGTTAGATAAGCTAAGAAAAATTAATCTCTGAATCAGATGGAAAATTATTGGGTACTGGGTAAAATCTCAGTTCGGTTTTCAAAGACCCTTTGACCACGAGGCCTGTTAAATAGAGACTTTTTGCTTCATTTCCCTGGAAGGCTTAGGTTACGCGGATGTTGAGAACCGGGTACCATGTAAACCAGAAACAGTTATGAGAATCGCCAGCATCAGCAAAAGCCTCACCATGGTCGCTCTTGCCAAACTGTGGGAAGCAGGGAAACTGGATCTGGACTTGCCAGTGCAGCACTATGTTCCTGAATTCCCAGAAAAGGAATATGAAGGCGAAAAGGTAGTGAAACTCCCAGGTCATTTTACTAACGGTATGTTACATGGCTTGTGCTGGAATTTATCTTTAAAATATTTCATAGATGTCTTTATTTTGAGTCCAGTTATTGTTACTGGGTTGTTTCTGAGGATGTCAGTGATAACCTGGTATCTGTTCTTCTGAAATTTGAGGGTAGGGGTATGTATATGAGATTCTTCCAGCAGCAGCTCAGAATGGAAAGTGTTACCTGTTCCAAGGCTGTTAATGTAGTTTCATGTTATAATGGAATTTTCATGTTTTCGCAATAAGGTTTCTGTCACAACAAGATTACTCATTTCTCACTTAAGTGGAATTCGTCACTATGAGAAGGACATGAAAAAAGTGAAGGAAGAGAAGGCTTATAAAGCCCTGAAGATGATGAAAGGAACAATGGCATCTGATCAAGAAAAGGAACTGAAAGAAAAGGGAGGGAAAAATAATGACAAGAATGACTTCCCTAAAGCTAAAGCTGAGCCAGATAATGAAGCCAAATGTCGAAATTCAAAACCTGGCAAGAAAAAAAATGATTTTGAACAAGGCGAATTATATTTGAAAGAAAAGTTTGAAAATTCAATTGAGTCCCTAAGATTATTTAAAAATGATCCTTTGTTCTTTAAACCTGGTGAGTGTTAATTCTGCCTCTTAACAAAATTGTCATTACTGAAGTGTTAACTTTTCAGGAACTCCACAACAATATCCTCCTGCATTTGGAGAAATTGATGGTGGTGGGTGACACTGACCAGCAGTCTTGCATTGTCCCTAGTTCCTCATATTCAGAATAGTCAGAATCAAGATATTTATGGAAAATTGTGAGGAGTATTGGAATAGTAGTTGTTATACTCAGCCACACACTGCTGGGATGAATCTTCAAACCAGGCACAATTTGGGGGAGAAAAGTATTTATTATTATTATTATTATTATTATTTATTATTATTATTATTTTTTTTGGTTTTTCAAGGTAGGGTCTCGCTCTAGTCCAGGCTGACCTGGAATTTATTATGTAGTCTCAGGGTGGCCTGAACTCACAGGCAATCCTCCTACCTCTGCCTCTGGAGTGCTGGGATTAAAGACGTGTGCCACCACGCCTGGCAAAAGTATTTATTGAAACTACAGATTGAGGGGAAGTTCCATAACAGCGAAAGAGGCTGGCCCTCTTTCACAGGTCCAAGCAGAGAGAAAAACCCATCACCTACAACACACACAGAACAGGAAACAGGCAGGAGGGCAAGGAAAGAATTTCTCCCCCTTTATATAGCCTTAGGGTGGGGTCTTACAACCCTTCCCCAGATTTAATGGCTTCCTGAGTCTCTGGAATTTCCTTGCATGGCCCACACAGGAAAGGATGTTTACTTCCAGCTTCTTTACATCCTGCCCCCTGCTGAAAGGCTGCCTTCCTGTAAACATCTTCAGAGACCCACCCAAAATAATTAAAAAGATCCAAGTTGACAACAAAACCTAGCCATCACAGTAGTTCAATAAAAAGGCTGTCATGGCTATGCAACCCTGTAACCCCAGGGTTGAGGGGAAAAGACACTTGGGGAGTGGCTGGGCCTTGCAGCTCAGCCAGTCTAACTGAAAAACCTGGAGCTACAGTTCAGAGAGAGACTCCGTCTCAAGGAAACAAAATTGAAGAGTAATAGAGAAAGATACCGTATATTCTGTGGTCTCCACACTTAGGCATGGAGCACATGCTCCTTCCCGAACACACCCATGTACACACCTTGCATACACACTCAAAATAGTTCTCCAAATAAAACCTGAACCAAAGTGGAAAGGAGACAGTGCCAGTATTTGTATTTTGTTAGATTTAAGTTACCCCAACATGACCTAGTTAGTGAATTTGAAACTATGTATGTATATTTGAATTTATAATAACTTTCAGAGAGAGAGAGAGACAATGGGGTGCCCAGGACCTCTTGTCCTTGCAGATGAACTCCAGACACCTGCACCATTGGTGCATCTGGGGAATTGAACCCAGCAAACACCTTTAACTGCTGAGCCATCTTTTTAGCCCGTATATTTGGATTGAAACATGTATTTGAAACAAGGTCTTCATGCCTACATACATACTCTGTGCCTTCATTCCTTCAAGAAACTAGTGTTCATTGACTTGTTTTTATATCCCCCAAAACACTATAAAATAATTATCTTTGTTTTTATTTGAGACAGGGTCTCTTAATGTAGCCTAGGATGGCTTCAAACTCATGATCCTTCTGCCTCAGCCTCCCAAGTGCTGGGATTTCAGGTGTCCATCACCACACCTGGCTTTATCTTTGCTTGTATTTTTTTTTTTTTAATGTTGCCTCTGAAAACTGTTCAGTATCTTTAAGTTTACCAGAGATTTATGTACTTTTATTTTCATTTTAAAGATTGTCTTTACTATGAATAGTAAGTATAAGTTATAATTAATAAAAGCAATGGAAACATCATAATGGATTTTGTATTTAAAAGTAAGTTTCCGGGCTGAAGAAGTTGCGGTTAAGGCGCCTGCCTGCAACGCAGAAAGACCTGAGTTCGATTCCCCAGTGCCCATGTAAAGCCAGATACACAAGAGGGCGCATGTGTCTGGAGTTTATTCACAGTGGCTGGAGGCCCTGGCGTGCCCATTCTCTCTCTGTCTCTCTGTCTGTCTGTCTGTCTGTCTGTCTGTCTCTCTCTCTCTCTCTCTCTCTCTCTCTCTCTCTCTCTCAAATTAATAAAATATTTTTTTTAAAAAGTAAGTTTCCACCATTTTGGTATGCATCACAAAATATTATGTTTCTAGAATCCAAACTGATACAGTCCTATATTTGAAACTGTGTATGTTTGTATTTGAAGCCAAGTTTTAGTGTACCTTATTAAAGTAAGAATTGGTATGCCTGTTTACTCCTTAGTGGAGAATAGATATATTGAGAACAGGTTGCTGAGAAATCAAATCTCCTTTGCTTCCCTTTGTATTTGGTTGCCAGCTTGAAGGATTTTTGTTTTGTTTTGTTTTGAGATACTTACTTATTGCAGTATCAGACACAGGGTCAGGTTCGTGTGAAATTTTAAGTACATGTACTGATCATCACTTTATTCCCCTGTCAGGGAGAGGGAATAGCATGGCCATGATAAATCTGTTGAGATATCATCGCTGACCTTCTAAATGGCAATGTGGAATGCTCGTTTTACAGGCATGACTGTTTTCAGTGGAAAAATATTTTGCATATTTTGAACAATAACCAGACATTTTTCTTTTTCCCCCTTTGCCATGATGCCTCAAGGAAGTCAGTTTTTATATTCAACTTTTGGCTACACGCTGCTGGCAGCCATAGTAGAAAGAGCTTCAGGATATAAATATTTGGACTATATGCAGAAAATCTTCCATGACTTGGATATGCTGACGACTGTGCAGGAAGAAAATGAGCCGGTGATTTACAATCGAGCAAGGTAAACACGTCTCATCTTAAGACTGTCACAAGTTTAAAAAATTGTCTTGTGTCCATTCCAACATCAGCTTGCCACATTTGAGGAAGTTTGTTACATGTCTATTTGAGTACAGGCAGGTACCACCCTATTCAGTTCTAAATGGCTTAAATCTTACACTTTACAATTACAAGGTTTCTAAGGATGCCTATATAAAACTGTTCTTTCTCTCTCTCCATATACATCTATTAATATTATATATAAAACATTCAAGGGCTGGAGAGATGGCTCAGCAGTTAAAGGCGCTTGCTTGTAAAGTCTGACTGCTAGGGTTCGATTCCCCAGTACCCATGTAAAAGCCAGATGCACAAAGTGTTGCATGTGTGTGGAATTTGTTTGCAGTGGCAGGAGACCCTGGTGCATCCATTCATTCTCATTCTCTCTCTTAAATGAAGAAATAATTTTTTAAAAAAAGAATGCTGGGCTGGAGAGATGGCTCAGCGGTTGAGGCACTTGCCTCCAGTGCCTAAGGCCCCGGGTTCAATTTTCCAGGACCCACATAAGCCAGAACCACAATGTGGTGGCCCTGGTGCGCTCGCGCGCGCTCTCTCTCTCTCTCTCTCTCTCTCTCTCTCTCTCTCTCTATCTATCTCTCTATCTATCTCTCTGCTTGAAAATGAATAAATAAAATATTTAAAAAGAAACATTTAAAAAAGAATACTAATCAAAAAGGAATTGTGTCACATAATTTTTATTTAGTTTTTTAAAAACTAACAGTTTTTAAAACAGTTTGAATATCTCTTGATTCTTATGACTACAATCATTCAGTTAAGCTGGCGTGGTGGCGTACACCTTTAATCCCAGCACTCGGGAGGCAGAGGTAGGAGGATTGCTGAGAGTTCAAGGCCACCCTGAGACTGTAGAGTGAATTCCAGGTCAGCCTAGGCTAGAGCGAGACCCTACCTCCAGAAACAAACAAACAAACAAAAAGAATCATTCAGTTAAGTATTTATGTTCTTTTCTGACCTTTTTTTTTTCCTTTTTTTTTTTTTTTTTTTTTTTTTTTTTTTTTTTTTTTTAGTTTTTCGAGGTAGGGTCTCACTCTAGACCAGGCTGATCTGGAATTCACTATGTAGTCTCAGGGGCCTCGAACTCACTGCCATCTGAGATTAAAGGCTTGTGTCCCCACGCCTGGCTGTGATTAGTTTTTTGAGACTCATATGACTCAGGCTGGCCTCAAACTCACAATGTAGCTAAATGACTTTGAAATTCTGATTCTTCTACCTGTAAAGGTGTGTACAACTGTCCCCAGATTTCTGTGCTGCTGGGGATCAAGCCCAGGGCCTTGTGAATGGTAGGCAAGCACTCTACCCACTAACAAGTTCCCCAACTCCCCAAAATGTGCTCTTTACTATAGTTTGAATTTTAAAAAATTAAGTAGACTGGGCGTGGTTGGCGCACACCTTTTAATCCTAGGAGGCAGAGGTGGGAGGATTACTGTGAGTTCAAGGCCACCTTGAGACTACATAGTGAATTCCATGTCAGCCTGAGCTAGAGTGAGACTCTACTTTGAAAAAATAAATAAATAAATAAGAGAGAGTGAACTTATCTAAATAAATTTTTTTAATCATGAGTTTTTCTAATAAGAGAGGCTTTGAGCAGAGAATTTTGGGGTAAGGACTAATAGGCGTTTATTGTTGTGTTTTGTTATTGTTTGGTTTGTTAGAAAGCCGTGGTGCATTTAACAGGTCAGCTGTGAAATTTCCCTTGCATTTCTCCGTGCTTGGCAGGACCTTACCTGTACTTTCTAAAGCAACAGATGAAAAGGTGGCACTTCAGGAGGTTTTGACCTTTGTGTCCCTGGCTCCCTCCACATTAGCTTTGTTCAGCCTTCTGTGTATTTGGCTATATCATCATTTTAAATTGCCAGCTAATTTTAAAGGAGTAAATATGCATTGCAAATGTGGCCTGAAAGACCCAGCAGAAATTAGGTTAGCAACAAGCAGTGAATTTCAATGTTTGAACGGCCTGTAGTCCTTGACCACTTCAGACAGTGTTCAGAGTTGTGCTACCTGATGATCACCCTTAGGCTAGCGTTGTATTCTCCTGGGAAAGAGGAGAGAAAGGGACAAATGCAGGCATCGGAGTTGTCTGTCAAATCTATGAAAAGGGTCTGCTGGAACTTTGGATATCTCACATTTGAAAGTGAGTGTCTAGGTCTGGATCTAAGGGGAAGGACGTGGTGCGTCCTGGGTGAGCCCTGTGCCTGGTCTGCAAATGAAGGCTATGTGGGTGTGCACGTTGTAGAGAAGCTATCACGGGCTGTTTCCAGAGGAAAACCTTGAAGAGGTCAAACTAGAGTGTAGGATGGCAGATTAGTTTCATGTTAGTGCTCGTTCTCTGGAAAATGGCTCTGGGTTTCCATTCCAGTGGAGGGCTTTTCTGATCCGCGGTAGGTTGGCTTGCTTGCTTGGATTTGAAAGGACCCAGTGATCCTAAAGAGGTAGTGGATTCGTTGTCGGTAAATGCACTGCTCACATAAACCGAGGCACTGAAAGAATACTCCTAAGAAGCCCATCTGTCCACCTGCTTTGTTTTTATTTGATTTGGTACCATATCTATATGGACCTCTAAACCTCATCTGTGATTTTTGTGATATATTTGTTTTGTTTGAGGCAGGGTTACCTGAACTCTGGAGCCTCACGCTGGCCTTGAACTCATAGACTGTCCTACCTCAGGCACCAGAGAGCTGAGATTAAAGGTGTGCACTGCCACGCCCAGCTTTGTGATAATTTTCAGTCTAGAAACACTTTTAAGGGGACTCTGGGAAGTAAAGGCAATCTTTTCAATGATATATATCTAGAAGAACTTAAAATGTAGTAACCTGTATTCCTATTCATTTTTCAATGCTAATTTATACAAAATGAGATGTTTTCAGCTTTCTTGGTCTACTGACTTCTTGGGCACAGTCATCACTTTGTTTATAGTGTCCTCACCAAGGCTTTCTGGAAGTACTGAGCAAATAGTTAAAATAGTGTAAAATAGAGCTATTCAAGGTGGAGTGTAGTAATGCATGTCAGTAATCCCAACACTTAACTAAGGCTGAGGCGAGAGTGATACGGGGAAATATTGGCACAGTTATATTTGGCTTTTACCATTGAATTTTCCCCCGAGTTCGTGTCCTCTAATGCAAAAGAATTATACACAGGGACAGAATTAAATTTTAATTACACATTTATTCTAATTTAGTATATTAGGAAAAGGGGAGTTGGATGGGAAATTCTCCCAATCACCATGTGAGAAGTTACAGAGTTCTCCAGCCACCAGTGTGGGGAAAACACGTGTCAGAGAGTTCAAGAGAGCTTATATTATTTAGCTAAATAAGCAGCCAAAGAAAAGATAGCAAAAAGCTCCCGTCATGAGAAGGACAGGTTCGTGAGGGAAAAAGTCTGGAGCATGCCCCCCCCCCAGCCATTAGCTGGGGTGGGGGAAGGCCTTACCTTCTTAAGGCCTGGAAATTCAGAGATCCTCCTGCAGCCTGGCCATGTGGGGAAAAGGGCCGGCTTCCTCTAGGGAAGCTAGTTTCAAGTCCTTCCCAGGTGAGTCAGAGAGACAGCTGATTGGTTCATATCTGACCTATCGGTTTTAGCACCTAGGTTGTAGCTCTAACTAGACACCTCCCATTCAAGGGGAGGGGCTGGAAGGGGAGGAGTGGTCCCTGCAGACACCTGACTGTCACAAGAGGATCAAGAGTTCTAGGCCACCCTGGGGTACATAGGACCCTCCCCACAAACACAACATAATAGTGATACCCAAGGTTCATCCTCTGTTTTAAAGCATTTCCTCCAGAATCTCACCTCAAAATGCTTTGAAAAAATTAGTCAGAATTTTAGCCTAAGTTTTTATTTTGCTGTTAGTGGGAGGCTTGGAAATAATATTCATCTAAGTACATTATTGTTCTGAATAACATGGGGCTTTCCTAGATGGAAGGATAGGAACAGGGATTCTGTAGAGGTAGTAACAGTATTGACTCTGAATAGCAAATATACTCTACTGGCAGGTAAACTGAGTCAGTCTTTAAGCAAACATCGTAAGAGTAGAACAAATGTTCTTGCCACTGAAAGCTTGTTGGTAAGAAATCCTTAGTCAAGTCACTGGCTTATTAGACCTTGTTAGTGGTTTTTATTGGCCCAGTGCTTGCAGCAAGAATCTTTGTTTAGAGGTGAGGTATAGCTCAGTGTTAAAGTGTTTGTCCAGCACGCATGAGGCTCTGAGTTCAGTCCCCAGTACTGCAAAAAGAAAAGAAGACAGAAAACCTTCTGGTTTTATATTTCTGTGGTTTTGATGTGGCATTTGTTTTTCACGAGTCTTCTAGGACTGTTGTTCCGGTTACCAATCTTTTTTATCTTTAACTACAGAATCTGTACTAGCAGGTTCAGCTTAACTGTTAATGCTAAGTGATAAAGTGGGATTGGTTTGTAATTTTGATTCATTTGTGAGGAGAGAAAGAGAGAAAGAATATGGGCACATCAGGGCCTGTTGCCTCTGCAAGTGAACTGCAGATGCATATGTCACTTTGTGCATTTGGCTTTATGTGGGTGCTGGGGAAAATGAACCCAGGCCAACAGTTTTTGCAAGCAAGTGCCTTTAACCATTGAGCCATCTCCCTAGCCTCAGGATTGGCTTTTATATTATGTGTTCTATGTTGTGTAATTTGTGTGTGTGTGCCTGGGGGGTGGGTATTGGGGATGTAGCCCAGCTAGGCAGAGCTTTGCCACTGAGCTACACCCCCCCATCCTTATGCATTTTAAATGCTTTTGGTTTCTAAGCTTTACATACCAATAAAAACAATATAATTTTGTTTTGGAAAACATTTAAGAAACTTTTTTTTAAAAAATAAAATGGGGCTGGGGAAATGGCTCAGCAGTTAAAGGCACTTGCTTGCAATTCTGGCAGCCTAAGTTCAATTCCCCAGCACCTACATAAAGCCAGATACAAAGTAGTGCCATGCATCTGTGATCCCAGTTTACCTATTGCACTGAAAGACAGAACCAGGCGAATCCAGAAGCTCAGAGCCAGCTAAGCTAGTGCACATGAAGCAGCAAAAACAATAGCAACAAGGGAGAGACTTCAAGCAAACGTGGAAGGAGAGACAAACAAGGTTGTTCTCAGACCTCCACATGCGCACCATAATAAGTGCACCCATACACTCACATCATACACATCCATGCATAAATAAAAGTAAAATAATGTACCTTGAATCTCTAGTTTGCAGATGTAGACTTCTGGGGTCATAGAATCAAAATCTGCAGGATTCTAAGTAGAAAGAGATGTTGTATCTGGCATCACTCCAGTTAGTCAGGGACAGCACTTACACAAGAGCTGTGCTTATATCCATTTGTTAAGTAGAAATTCTCCAAGAATTTAAAATAATAAAGTTTATCATTCTATCTACTGAACAAAATTATTTTCACAAAAGCTAGTTTGTTTTCTATCTAAAGGAATTAAGAGATTTAAGTCTAGAATCTGCCTAGAGATTTCTCACTTGAATACTATAATTCTCTATTTTTGCATTTAAAGAGGAATTACTAAACTTATGGAAGCATCATCATTATTTTAATAATATATCCAAGGGCTCAAGGCTCTGCTGGTTATAAGCATATGATTTAATAAATATGAATATCACCTGGGGACTTGCAGGATGTGGAAGAATGTGCCACGGTCTAAGATTTTTCCATAGATCACAGTATAGTTACGACTTTGGGGTCATAACTCAGAAATATCCAAACTGCTTTATGCACAGATTCCAAACTCTGAAAAGTAGGCATTTAAATTCCTTAGATGATAGATTATTATTATTATTATTAAGATAATTATTATTATTAAGATTCAGTGTCAGGCTGGAGAGATGGCTCAGCGGTTAAGGCACTTGCCTCCAGTGCCTAAGGCCCTAGGTTCAATTCCCCAGTACCCACATATGCCAGACCCACAAGGTGGTGGCCCTGGTGCTCTCTCCCTCCCTCCCTCTCTGTCTCCTTCTCTCTCTCTCTTTCTATCTCTGTATTTCTCTGCTTGAAAATGAATAAATAAAATATTTTTTAAAAAAGATTCAATATCTTAATATTGAAGCAGCCAGGCATGGTGGTGCACACCTTTAATGCCAGCACTCGGGAGGCAGAGGTAGGTGGATTGCAGTGAGTTCAAGGCCATCCTGAGACTAGAGTGAATTCCAGGTCAGCCTGGGTGAGAGCGAGACTCTTACCTTGGAAAACCAGGAAAAAAAAAGATGTTGAGGCAGAGAGGAATGACAACCTATCTGAGTTTAAATCCAACCCTGTGGCTCTCTGTGAAATAAGCATTTATAACAATTCCTACCTCCTCAGATTGTTATAAGAAGAAATTAATTCATATCTGTGTGATTGTTATAATAACCTGACATACAGCAAGAACGACATAAAAACTATATTTGTTGCTAACATAAAAGAACCCTTAGCAGTACATGTGAGAATTGGGGATTCAAACTGAGCTTCGCTAAATGTAGCCTCTCCCACACAACCAGGGAAGTGCTAGGTCATTTTTTTTTGTTTGTTTGTTTGTTTTTCGAGGTAGGGTCTCACTCCAGTCCAGGCTGACCTGGAATTCACTATGTAGTCTCAGGGTGGCCTTGAACTCGTGGTGATCCTCCTACCTCTGCCTCCCGAGTGCTGGGATTAAGCTGGTCATATCCTTTATACATGACATTTGTCTGGTATTTTTATCCAAGAAACCTAGTCTTTCAAATAACCTTATTTCTAAGCACCACAGTGTGCACACTTTTAGTTACATAATTCGTGTTACATAATTCAATGTCAAGCCCAGATGTTCTAGAGCTAGGAATATCCACCACATGGAAAGTTTTACTCCATGTGCACTGGGCCAATATATTGTGTAGTGTTAATCAGTAAATTTGGAAAGTATTGAATGTCTGATACATTCAGTATGGGAAAGGCATACTGATAGGAAAACGAACCACACACTTTAATTCATGATGTAGATTACCTACTCAGTTATCTGTGTGTCGTTACCATCTGCATCATACTTAAAATTTGAGGCTCGTTTGTAGTTTAATGTATGATCACTGCATTGAAATTTGATGTCTTGCACATATTTTCCTATTTATTATCATATGTGAAGTCAGTAATAGACTGAAAAAATTTTAATTACTATTCTTATTTCACTTTAGATTTTATGTTTACAATAAAAAGAAACGTCTCATCAACACCCCTTACGTGGATAACTCCTATAAGTGGGCTGGTGGTGGATTTCTATCCACAGTGGGGGACCTTCTGAAGTTTGGGAATGCAATGCTCTATGGCTACCAAGTCGGCCTGTTTAAGAACTCCAGTGAAAACCTCTTACCTGGATATCTCAAGCCAGAAACAATGGTCATGATCTGGACACCAGTCCCTAACACGGAGATGTCTTGGGATAAGGAGGGTAAATATGCAATGGCATGGGGTGTGGTCGAGAAGAAGCAAACATATGGTTCTTGCAGGAAGCAGCGGCATTATGCTTCACATACTGGAGGTGCGGTGGGGGCCAGTAGTGTCCTGCTAGTCCTTCCTGAAGAACTGGATGCAGAGGCCATAAGTAACAAGGTTCCCCCGAGAGGAATAATTGTTTCTATTATATGTAATATGCAGTCTGTTGGCCTCAATAGCACTGCTTTGAAGATTGCCCTGGAATTTGAAAAAGACAGGTCTGAGTGACGCCTTAACGTCCTGGGTACAATGAGATGCTTTGTGTTTGGAAGTACTGATGGTCCAAAAGACGTGAATTTTTTAAAGAGTAAGTTTGTAATGGAGTCAGTGCAGAAATTATGTACCTCTAATTGTTTAATTTTGTAACCGTCTTTTTATTGTAGAATTGGTTCTTTATACTCAGGGAAATAACTATTGTTTCTACTTTTTGAAGAAAAAGTGTTAACTCTTGAAATAAAATACTCTGATAAAAATTTGTACTATGGTGTTTTGAATGTAAAATGTCCCCAATAGCTTCATGTGTTTGTGATTAAGCTTTATACTTAATATCCAGCTAGTGGAGCCTTTGGGAGGTGGGGCCTTGCTGGAGGAGGGATGTCTTTGGGGGTGGGCCTTGGGACAGCCAAGCCCAGCTTGCTGCACTCAGCTCCCTCTCTTCTTCCTGATACTGTGGAGATAGGACACCAGCTGTCTGCTCCTGCCATGCTTCCCCTGCCATGATGAAGCTTCCCAACAAAACTATAAACCATAAATAAACGTTTTCCTTCCATAAACTGCTTCTGGTCAGATGTTTTGTCCCTGCAATGAGAAAGTAACTGGTATAGAAAACTGCTATCAAGAAGTTCTAAACTTCCTCATGTGGTTTTATAATTTTGCAACTGATTTTTGAGTGAGGAATATAGAAAGGGAACTTTGGATTAGAGAAGCTTTACAATGCTGCAAGCAAAGCTTAATGGGCCATTCTGATGAAAGTTTGAAAGACCAAAATAAAAAATATGGACTGTGGAGGATCAATTAATGAAGTTTCAGAAGGGGATAAAGGGGGTTATTTGTTTATTGGGAATTGGACCAGAGGCAGTTCGTATGATATTCTGGCAAAAAAAAAAAAATGCTGTATTTTTCCCATGTCCTGAGAACTTGAGCAAATTTGAATTTAAAGGTAATGAACTAAAAAAAAAAGAGTAATGAACTGAAGTCAATAAAAAAATGAAAATTTTAAAAAGGAATGGACTCGGTGGAGGAAACAACAGAGCAGAGGATATGAAGGTGAAGTTTGGCACAGGAAGAGATGAGACTGGGTTTTAGATAGAATCCCAGGCCCAGAGGCTGCAGCCACTTCAGCTGCTATTGCTTGAGATTCACTACCATTGAGGATGGACCAGCTGCTGGAACAATAAAAAAGACACCCTAAGGGTGAGAACCTAGCTCATGAAAGTCTCAAGCTAGTAGGCTTGCTGATTCTTTTGAAAGGAGGGAGCTTGAAGGAAGAAAGCTTAAAGGAGGTTTCTGCTCCTCAAGATCATGCTTCATCCTTCCTGTTTTGGTTTGGGTTTTGTTTGTTTGGTTTTATTTTTTTTTATTTTTGTTTTGTTTTTTGAGGTAGGGTCTCACTCTAGCTCAGGCTGACCTGGAATTCACTATGTAGTCTCAGAGTGACCTTGAACTCATGGTGATCCTTCTACCTCTGCCTCCTGAGTGCTGGAATTAAAGGCGTGCGCCACCACGCCGACCTTTGTTTTGGTTTTTAAAGGTAGTGTCACCCACAAGGTACTGGTTTTGAAAGTATAAAAATTTCAGGAAATAGGACATGAATTTTACCATAGTTCCAGAGCATGACTGAGGCGAGGCAGTGTGAGGCCATTGTATGAAGCTATATAGGTGAATTTTGAGTTGCATTGGAAACTCCAGGATTTTAGAGATGACAGGCCTATGGGATGGCCACCAAGGAAAGCTGTTGTCTCAGGTGACTTCTGCCTGTGAAGCAAGCAGCACAGCTGGAAGGATGGAGTTGCCCTGCCTTTTAGAGTCCAGATGCTTTTATCACAAGTCCCGAGTGCTGGCCATGGAGCTACAGGATTGGATGTTCGTCCTGCAGGTTTTTGACCTTGTGCTGGTCCAATTTTTCCTTACCATGTCCCCATTCCTCTCTTCTGGAATGGGAATGTTTACTTTGTCATGTGTTAAGAGTATGTAATTTGTGTTTTCACTTTACAGGGCTCAGTTAAGAGACTGTCTTGAGTTTCAGATAAAACTTTGGATTTTTGAACAGTGTTGGAACTGATGAACACTATAGGGACTTTTAAAGTTGGACTGAATGCAGTTTGCACCATGAGATGGCCACGAGTCTAAGAGGGCCAGGGGTGGAATGTGGTGGTTTAACTGTAAAATGTTTCCCATAACCTCATGTGTTTGTGATTAAGACTCATATTCTCCAGCTGGTGGAGCCTTTCTTTGGGAGGTGGAGACTTGCTGGAAGAAGTGTGTTTGGGTTGGGTCTTAGGTATAAAATCCCAGCTCCATTTACTGTACTCAACTTGCTCCCTGCTGATGTGAAAATGTGATGCCTGGCAGTCTGATTCTATAATGCTCTTGTCCCAACAATGAGAACGTAACCACTATATTAAAAAAAAAAAACTTTTTAAAAGTTTTTGTTTTTGAGACTTTAACTTGGAGCATCCTTTTTGCCTTAACCTCCCAAGTCCTGGTCTTACAAGCATGAGCCACCATACCTGGCTAAAATATCTACATTTTAAATGTGTAACTGAAAAGATTTCATACAACAGGAACCTCCAAATATTGACCTTTTAATATGACAGCAAAAACAAGTTTATGAGAAAAAAAATATATATCTTAACATCATCTCAGTATGTTTCTAGAATTGAGGTGTGTGGTAGTTTGAAAGTACAATGAACCCTGTCTGAATACTTAATCCCCAGGTGGTGCTGCTGTTTGGGAAGGTTGTGTAACCTTTAGCAGGTGAGCCTTGCTTGAGGAAGTGTGCCAATGTGCAGTGGGCATTGAGGGGTCACAGTCATGTCTGCCTGCTGTTCTCTGCTTCTTGACTGCCAGTGTGACTCCCTTTCCTGCTTCTGCCATGCTTTTCCCACCACGATGAACTCTGTGGAACTATAAGCCAAATTAAACCTCTTTCTGTCCCTGAATTGCATTTGGTTAGGAATTGTCCCAGCAATGAGGAAGTAGTGAATACAGAGTAAAATAGTTGGTGGTAATATAGAGATGGCATAGTTGTTTAAAGGACTCTCTGGGCCTGTAGGAAGTTCCTTTAAGATGGTGTATTCATGACCTGCTGCTGGTGTGGCTAGAGATCTTAAATTTGCCACACATGGGCCTTTCTGTAGGAAGGGCTGCTTGGTTGGCAGGGCGCACATGAAAACAAGCATCCCAGGCAGAAGCTGTATTTTATAAACTAGCCTCAAAGTGACTTCTGCACCACCCAGACCAAATACCCAGCAAAAACAAGTGAGGAAGGAAAGGTTTGTTCTGGATCATGGGTTTGGAATGTTTCAGTCCATCACAGGGGGAGGGGTAAATCATGGCAGTGGAAGATTAGTGAACTCCTCACATGGCAATAGGTAAGACAGGCTATACCTTCAAAGGCCCTCCCCTTACTAGTCCCTCCTCCGTCAGCCAGGCCTCACCTCCCCCTAGAGTTGTCACTAGCTGGAGACTGGGCACTCAATGTGAGCTTGTAGGAAGCAATTCTGATTCAAGCCATGACCCAAACCATCACATTTGCCTGATGCCGTACTGGAGGGACTGCAAATAGTGAATTCAGTAGGTGGGAATAGTTGAGAGCCAGTTTGGGTGTTGGCTGCAGGAGTCTTACCTCTGGTCCCCAATAATTCATGTTCTTCTCACTGGCAAAATACACTTCCCTCCTCCCATGTCCTCCAGAAGCGATGCCTTCCAGTTATCTCACTTCCTCTAAAAGTGAAAACTCCTTGTGTCTTCTCTAGTTCCTTAAGCACAGTAGTTGTTTGATCCTTTTGTGATAGGGTCTCATTATAGACACCTGGCTGGTATGAACTCACTTTAATGACCAGGCTGCCCTTGAACTTATAGCATTCCTTCTGCTTTTACCAAGTGCTGGGATTACAGACATATGCCAGTGCACCAAGCCTTTTGCCAGGCATCTGCTGTCAGAATGTGCTATCTTCCCACTTTCTTGCCCAATACTTCACAGCAATATGTATCTACAAGTACCCCATAGTATTACTTTGTATTGTTTATACAAGTTGTATTTGTTTAGATCTTGGCTCACTCTATCCCAGGATGATCTGGATGCAACTCACTCTATAGTCCAGGCTGACCTTGAACTCACAACAATCCTCTCTATTCTGTGATTAGTGTGCCACCACACCCAGCCATTTATTTACATTTATACAAATATTGAAGTATACATGTCTTCTATATGTTTTGAAATTTAACATTGTTACTGTAATTGGGTCAACTTGATATAAATCCAGTATATTGTAACTCTAAAATATAAATTCATTACATTGTATCACTATTATATTGCATTGCCTATTCATTTCATGATTTTTGTTAAAGATAATGTTGTAAGAAACATCTTTTTTGGGGGTTGAAACATGAAATTATAATACTCATGAAGACATTTTAAGTGTTCATTGGTCACCTGCACTTTCTAATATAAATTTCCCACTTATACTCTGAGCTTACTTAGGCTTGTCTTTTTAGACCATTTCTTTATGGAGAGGTTATAGACTCATTCGTCTACTTAGGAGTGAATAGCCTTGATAAATACTGGAGTCCTTCCAACATAACAAATTGTTTAATGGCCGCAATTTCCTCCCATTCCATTGTGTGCAGCTTTGTGGTGATTTTGCCACTTTTCCATCTAAAGGTGGAGCTGTTTCTCCACTCAAAGCTGGATTGGCTTTGTGGCTCACCCAAATGTGCTAGAAATGTTGTACAAGGCCTTTTAGGCTTAAAAACAAACAACAACAAAAACCCTTTCAACTTGTCTTTACTCGCCAAGGACACTGCTCCACTCTGATTCTGAGAACACATAAGGAAGCCAGCCCACTTCCTGGAAAATTGAGATGTCCCAGCTGCCAGCTAGCACCAGCTGCCAAAAGTACTAAATCCATCTTGGACTCCAACATCTCCAACTCAGATTAACCTCTAGCTAAAGCTATGAGTGAATCTGGATGAGCCCAAAAGAGGAACCAGCCAATTTATATAATCATGACAGTGAATCAGCATTCTCTCAGGCCTTTACGTTTGTTTTACCACAAGACAGTACAACTGTGTTCTGGTATGCCAAGGAGGGAAATTTAGGGGAAAATTGGCCATGAAAATACTTTCATTTTTAAAAGACACCAATTCCTTTGTGTGTGTGTACACGTATGTGCTTTTGAGATAGGGTCTGGTTCTAGCCCAGGCTGACCCTGTCACTCTCTGTAGTTCCAGCCTGACCTCAAATTCAGCGATCCACCTACTATGTACTATGTGAAAAGCATTATGCTAAGTAAGCATTTTTAAACGCTCATTTTCTCTTCAAGCACCTATTTAGAGTTATCAGTATTTTTTCTAAAGTCACAAATTATTGACCATTAGAACTTGTTTTAAACTCAGCCATGACTCTCAAGGATATCTTAACCAGTCCTGCCTTCCATCTGTAAAAAGTAATTCTAAAACCTGGCCAGTTTAAAAAAGCTCACACTTTGTGAGAGACAATCTTATTAATGCAGCTTAGTAAGAAAAAAAGTCATATAAAAAGTTAAGATTTTAGGGCTGGTAAGATTGCTCAGTGGTTAAGGCACTTGCTTCCAGTGCCTAAGGCCTCGGGTTTAATTCCCCAGTACCCACATAAGCCAGACCCACAAGGTGGTGTCCCTGGTGCACACACTCTCTGCTTGAAAATGAATATTTAAAAAATTAAGATTTTAATTAGTAAAGCTGACTACAAATAAGACACAAACTTCAAAGTAATACAAAGATTAAAGAAAAAGTGAAGCCATTGTCTGATATGATTGCCTTATTCTAATCTATGGCATGAAATGAGAAAAAGACACAGAAGCCGGGCACCTCTTCCACAGAATAATATGCATATCGAAGAAGAATTTAAAATGTAGGCTTCTCACTGTATGCAAAGGGTATTCAGCTCTAAGATGAGGCTCTGCCAGGCAAAAAACCAGTACAACTGATGAGGGAAGGGACTCAAATATGTAAACAAAGGAATGAGAAATTTTCTATTTTTGCACCCCTTTGTAAGCATGAATCAAAAGTAATACCATGGCTTGACAGAATTCTATCTGCCTTTCTTGTGAAAGTGTAGCTGTAGTATCCTAAAAACACATCCAGCCCCACCCACTGTAATCTGGAAACAGCTTAAAACAAAAGAATGTAGGGTTCAAGCTCTGGAGATGAGACACAAACTTAAGACTACACACAGTACAACTAACATCTAACTGTAAAAAAGAAACAGAAACAACGGGTAAGGATTTGTCCATAATTAAAACTTTATTGAAAAACTGACACCAAAATAGGAGATCAATGTTGCATACCTTACAAAACCAAACATTATTACATTGTCTTGGTAGAGTAACTGAACTTAAGGCTTTCTGTGAGAAAACAAATTCAGCAAGTTGTATAGATCATTAATGTTGTTTTCTTCTAAATGAACAGCCTGGAAAAGAATCATGAGAGTGTATTAAAAGTTTATTCTATCTTGGATGCAATTTTAGTAGCGAAGGACTCTTTAAGAAAAAAAAAGCTTAAGTTTAAAGTTTAATAAAAATATTAGACTAATATTTATATACAAATGATTTTTTCTATCACAATTTGCTATATCGAGTTTATGCTGGTATAACCACAAAGTCACTCATTTTCCAAATGGTAAAATGAAGTCTGCTAAAGAATGTGAATTTAACAATTAAAATAGCTTTGAAGATACTTTTGTTCTCCTTCTTCCTTATACCTTGCCTCTCTAATAGACCTCCAAGAAAGTAAGCCACCACACCTAGCTGGAAAGTAAAATTCTGCTACAGATGCCCCTTTTCAGCCTGTCCACTCCTGTCTACAAAATTCCAGTATCATGACAGGAAGTAAAACTTCAGAAATCTTTCAAGCACATTTAAGAGCAACATTACTCTTAAACATCTCAGGCTGACTTTGTTCTCAGATTGCTCCTGTGTCCTACATTGGTGAATGGTGTAGGTTTTGGATTTACTACTAATCCTGTGAGAACATGGAATTCACAGCTCCCCAAAACATCACAAGCAAATTTCACGAATCACTGTGATATTGTAAATCTAAAGGAATTACTATGGAAAAGCTATACACAATATTTTTTCTTCCATTGAAGTGAATTAAAATTATTTTTAATATTGAAAACTAAACCAGGGGTGGTGGCGCACGCCTTTAATCCCAGCACTCGGGAGGCAGAGGTAGGAGGATCGCCTTGAGTTCAAGGCCAGCCTGAGACTATATAGTGAATTCCAGGTCAGCCTGGGCTAGAGTGAGACCCTACCTCAAAAAACCAAAATAAATTAAAATAAAATATTGAATACTAAATAGTTGATCATAAAATAAAATGTCTAGTTGGAAAAAAGGGATTCATTGTAGGAAGGATTTGGAAGAGGAAAAGGGAGGGTGGCTGAGGGGATTATGATCATGGCATACTATTATTTATAAAAGTTGTCAATAAAAGTTAAAAAAAATTAAGTGTGTAGAATTCTGACTTATAGTGAATCTTGTCTTAAAAGTTATAAGCAGCAAATATTTACAAGAAAATTTTATGTCCTATGGTCTTCCCTAGTGCATGCAGTTATACTTGCTTCCCTTCTGACTTCTCATTACTCCAAGCTAAGCAAACTGGGCGAATAAATACCTAAAATTTGAACATTTTAAATTTAGAATGACAGCAGAGATCTTTGGATATTTTTTTTTAAAATATTTTATTTATTCAATTTCAAGCAGAGAGAGAGAGAGAGAGAGAGAGACAGAGCACACCAAGACCACCACCTTGTGGGTCTGGCTTATGTGGGTACTGGGGAATTGAACCCAGGGCCTTAGGCACTGGAGGCAAGTGCCTTATCCGCTGAGCCATCGCTCCAGCCCTCTTTGGATATTTTTTACTGAGTCAGTCCACAAAAAAAATAATAATAAAATAAAATAAATCTTGGGCTGAAGATGGCTCAGTTGTTGAGGCACTTGCCTGCAAAACCTAAGGACCCTGGTTTGATTCCCTACTAGCCCTGGTAAAGCTAGATGCACAAAGTGGCACATACACCTGGAGTTTGTTTTCTCTTTCTCTTTCTCTCTCTCTCTCTCTGCTTGCAAATAAATAAAATATTAAAACAGATTTTTAAAAGCCTCATTGTGGTTGGAAAATGGCAAATGACATACCTTCTGTGAGTCTGGCCTTTCCTCCTGTAGGCTGGCACAGCACTGTTGAACAGCCTACACACAGAACCACTGTCTGAGCATGGCTGAAAACCGTGGTGATTTTGTAGCAACCTATAAAAAAATGAGGGCAACATTAAATGTAAAACGCAAATGAAAACAGTACCAGTTCACATATCCATTAACAAGTAGATGGCTCTGTAGTCACATATGGCCAACACACTGGGCAGCACAGCTTCAGACTAAAGAATCAACATACTTTTTTTTTCATTTTATCATGAAAAGAAAACCCATTATTTGAATACCTTAAAGACTTACAGTCAATTATATATCTTTTGCGTGCCAGCCATCTCCTCCCTTCCATGTTTCAACTACGGTCTGAGTAAATTATGAAAATATCCCTTGTGACAATTCTGTTATCTCACTTCAACATATCCAAAAGTAGTACACAGCAAAGTTTCCATCTTTACACAATTTTAGGAGGAAAAAAAAAACAAAAACCCCCCACTGACTCTCAACTTTACCTGGACATTTTACATCCATGAAGTAGGAATTTGGACTTTGAACCAGCCGTTTCTTTTTATGTTTTTTCTTTTCCTCTTCCAAAGAGGGATGAAGCAAATCTCTAGCCAGCTGAATCAGAAAACATATCATTACCACTGGATTTAAACCACAAAGTAGGAACGATCATACTCAAGTCCTTTTTTTTTTTTTATTTTTCGAGGTAGGGTCTCACTCTAGCCCAGGCTGACCTGGAATTCACTCTGTAGTCTCAGGGTGGCCTTGAACTCACGGCAATCCTCCTACCTCTGCCTCCCACCTCTGCCTCCCTAGTGCTGGGATTAAAGGCGTGCGCCACCACGCCAGGCACACTCTCAAATCTTTTAAAAAACAGGATGGCTTTCATCAACGCTTGGTGTCTGCCACTGCGAAGCATATGGTAAAACCACTCCCCGTGGACCTTCCGCTGATCTAGACTCTGACCCCGGCCTTGCTGCGCCAGGGTGATTCCTGCCCCGGGGGTTCGGGGTCAGATCTGGGGTGCGGCCGCCCCGGGGTAGACTGGGGGGGGCGCACGAGGGGATTAGAATCATCCAGCATTGTCCTTATTTATGGAAGTTGTCAGTAAATCATTTTACTAATTTTTTTTGTTTTTTTCGGGGTAGGGTCTCGCTCTAGCCCAGGCTGACCTGGAATTCACTCTCTAGTCCCAGGCTGGCCTCGAACTCACGGCGATCCTCCTACCTCTGCCTCCCGGGTGCTGGGATTAAAGGCATGCGCCACCACACCCGGCTTAAAGTTTTTAAAAAATAAAGGCAAAAAATAAAAAACGGATAAGCAACTAGCAGCATCCACGAAGCACGAGCGAGGCCAGCATCGTCCCCGGGAGGCTCCCCGCCCGGGCGGCAGGAAGCCCGCCATGCCCGCTGTCCGCCCCGGGGCAAGTCTCAACAAGCCCGCCACGCGCGGAGCACCGGCGACAGGAAGCCCCGGCTGCCCCTGTGGGGCTAGCCCGCCGCGGGGACCCTCTAAGGACACTAAGTCTCCCCCACACCCCGCCCCAGACCACAGTAAACAACTCACAGGCATGGCGACCCTCCCGCGAGCTCAGGCGACCCGGATCCCTCCGTCCAGCAGCACGCGTCTGAGCGCCGCGGGTCGACTTCCGGGATAGAGGCGGCTGGGAGGAGCAGAGAGGACCGTGGGCGGGACGGCCGCTCTAGGCGCTCGTCTCGGTGGTGGGAGCGCTCCGGAGGTCCGGCTCCCGTAAGTGGATTTTGCTCCGCGTCCGTCACCAGTTCTCCGTTCTTTAAAAAAAATTCCTTTGTTTATTTGTTTGTTTTTCGAGATAAGTCTTGCTGTAGCTCAGGCTGACCTGGAATTCACTGGAGTCGCAGGATGGCCTCGAACTCACAGCGATCCACCTACCTCTGCCTCCGGAATGTTGGGATTAAAGGCGTGCACTACCACGCCCGGTTTAAATTTTTTTTAATAAGAATTTTAAAATATTTACTTATTTTTAAGGAGAGAGAGAGAGAGAGAGGAGAGAGAGAGAGAGAGAGAGAGAGAGAGAGAGAGAGAGAGAGAGAGAGAGAGAGAGAGAGGACGCACTAGGGCCCCTACCACTGCAAACAAACTCCACATGCATGTGTCAGTGTGCACCTGGCTTTACATGGGGAATTGAACTCGGGTCATAAGGCTTTGCAGGCAAGCGCCTTAACAAGTGAGCAATCTCTCCAGCCCACCAGTTCTCCATTCTTCACACTGCTCTGGCCCAGGAGGCTGACTGACCAATGGTTACCTTAATAGGCGCTCTGGTTTCTAGCTGGGCTGGGTGATGGGTTGAGATTTTACTTCCTAGATCTCTCCTGAGGGGTCATTTCTCTCCTGCTTCCACCGCCCTTTTCTACAGCTCTCTTGGAGTTAGTTTTCCCACTTTTCTCCCGTCTGTGTTGAGTGTTGGTACCTCATAATCCTTTGCTGGTTTCCAGAAACCCTGCCACTGCTTTGTAAATACTTCCTTCCCTTCATGAAACTCTCCACTCATCCCTTGGCCAGGGCCCTCTGTGACTTGCCAGGACCCTGATGCAGGATTCCCTGCTAGGATATGTCCACCTTTTAGCCTGGGAGGCTTTGCAAGTGGGATCCAACTGCTTCTCCATCATCCATCCAAGCAGGGTAATGCAGGAATAGCCATTGCCTTCAGGACCCCCCCACCCCGTTTGACAGGCTGTGGCTCCTGCTGTTCCGTGATTGAAATGTACATGAGCATGTTAGAGATCACTGACAAGCTTACATGATGAATATGAGAGAAAGATGTGCTGTTTTCCATCAAAGGGTGAAAAAGAAAACTCATTTCTGGGGGCTGGAGAGCTGGCTCAGCGGTTAAGGCGCTTGCCTGCAAAGCCTAGGTTTGATTCCCCAGTACCCACATAAAGCCAGTTGCACAGAGTGGTGTATGCATCTGGAGTTCCTTTCCAGCAGCTAGAGGCCCTGGCATGCCCATTCTCTCACCTGTCTCTCTCTCTCTCTCTCTCTCTCTCTCTCTCTCTCTCTCTCTCTCTCTCTCTGCTTGCAAATAAATAAAGATATTAATGAAACTCAATTCTGAAAGGTTGCCATTCTGTGGGAAACCCCCTTCAAGGTCAGTCATCCTTGAGACCAGAAAAGCTTCTGCTACTGCATTTGGTAAAAGGTCCCTAAATCTTCCTTTAGTTTTACCCCAGCAACTGGGTCATTTTTATTTTTTAGCTCATCCTGTAAGAGGCTGAAGTCAAGCTTTGACTAATCAGAATGAGACAGAGGGCTAGGAGATAAAAAAAAACCCAGCAGACTTCCTGCTAGTATGCTTTGCTGGTCTGAATGCTTGGTGGCTGTGCATCCTTCTACAGAAGTAAACATTGCTTTGCCCATAGGCTTTGGATTGTGTACCATCATTCTCCAACCCTAGACTCATTTCTAACACCTAGTCTTGAAGATCTTTGCCATGTTGGAGACCAGCATTTGTGGCATCACCTAGTAACTTTTTGGAAATAATGACTTCAAGGCACCATCCCAGATCGACACGGACAGAATCTACACTCCAGGGATATGGGTGCACATCCCAATGTGAGAAGCACTGACCTGCACTCACCTCTTTCATTTCTCTGTGCTTGTGTGGCACTGAGGATGGAGCTCCGGCCTTGTGCATGCTAACCCTGCTGTTGAACTCCAGCTCCACATTGTCACTCTGGAATCTTCTTACCTCTGGGAATGCCAAGTAGCCAGGAGTCAGTTTCTTGCTACTCCAGGGTAACAAGTCAAGAATATTTTTCCAGATGTGAGCAAGGAAGCATCTCTCTTCCCCTGCTTCTCCAAGAAGGATTTGCTTCTCACAGCAGCGAATCTCATCTTCTACTACCATATCCAGGACCCCTTTCAATTGCTGACACTCAGCTTTTGCTGAAAGTTAGAATCTTTAAAGCATCAGTTTGGGCCAATTCAGTTAGAGTAGTTGGGGGAGGGACCCAAGAGACTGCTTTTTTTTCAAAACTCTCCGGGTGATTTCCAAGGACAACTAGGGTTGAAAAACTACATTTTTTTAAAGGATGGCTTAGAAGTTTTGAAAAAGCAGAGACCAGAAAAGACTACAGGATACAACTGCTTAAAGAAAAAAAAATGATCTTCCATTCTCCCCTTCCATGGGAGGATGCCATGGGAAGTCCCTCATCAGACACTAGCTTGCCATTGGCTGTCCCAGACTCTGGAACAGTGAGAAATCATTTCTCTTTGTACTGACAAAAATAAATCCAGCCAGAGGCTGGAGAGATGGCTCAGCAGTTAAGGCACTTGCCTCCAGTGCCTAAGGCCCCTGGTTCAATTCGCCAGACCCACAATGTAGTGGCCCTGGTGTTCTCTCTCTCTCTCTCTCTCTCTCTCTCTCTCTGCTTAAAAATGAATAAATAAAATATTTTAAAAAATAATAAATCCAGCCAGGTGGTGTGGCATATGCCTATATTCCCAGCTCTTAGGCAGTAGAGACAGAACTAGTCTGGGCTACACAGCAAAACCCTTCCTCAATGAATGAATGAACGACTGAAATCTAAACTTGGTAACCAGGTGAGATCTCCCAGCACCTGTCCTGCTTGTCTTAGAGGTCAGGTCTCCAGCCTCATCTCCCTGGCTGTTACTGCTTGCAGATCTTCCTTCCACTGTCTTCCTGCGTCCTCAGGGGGAAAATGAGCAAAATACACTCAAACTTCACTGTGACTCCACAGCCCATAGGAAAGATGCTTTATGAAGACCCTGAGATCAGCACAAATTTATGCAAATGTATTCTCTCCCTTTTCTTATTGCCTGCATTAATCGCTTCTTAATAGCCACCACTGTCTTGTGGAGGCTTTTTTTTTTAATGCCTCTGTACTGATATTTCACTTTCATTGTTCTCTCTTCCCTAAAAGTCCACATGCTTCTTAAAGGTCAGTATTTCGCTCTCTCCTCCAGCCAAGCAAGATGCCGAAAGGAAAGAAGGCCAAGGGGAAGAAGGTGGCCTCGGCCCCTGCTGTCGTAAAGAAGCAGGAGGCCAAAAAGGTCGTAAATCCTCTGTTTGAGAAAAGGCCCAAGAATTTTGGCATTGGACAGGACATTCAGCCCCAAAGGGACCTCACCCGCTTTGTCAAATGGCCCCGTTACATCCAGCTGCAGCGACAAAGGGCTATTCTGTATAAGCGACTGAAGGTGCCTCCTGCAATTAACCAGTTCACCCAGGCTTTGGACCTCCAAACAGCTACCCAGCTGCTTAAGCTTGCGCACAAGTACAGGCCAGAGACAAAGCAGGAGAAGAAGCTGAGGCTGCTGGCCCGGGCTGAGAAAAAAACTGCTGGCCAAGGGGATGTCCCAACTAAATGGCCACCTGTCCTTCGAGCTGGGGTCAACACTGTCACCACATTGGTGGAGAACAAGAAGGCTCAGCTGGTGGTGATTGTACATGATGTGGATCCAATTGAGCTGGTGGTGTTCCTGCCTGCCCTGTGTTGCAAGATGGGGGTCCCTTACTGCATCATCAAGGGGAAGGCCAGGCTGGGGCGACTGGTCCACAGGAAGACATGCACCACCGTTGCCTTCATACAGGTTAACTCAGGAGATAAAGGAGCTCTGGCTAAACTGGTGGAAGCTATTAGGACCAATTACAATGACAGATACGATGAGATTCGTCGTCGTCACTGGGGAGGCAGCATCCTGGGTCCAAAATCTGTGGCTCGAATTGCCAAGCTGGAAAAGGCAAAGGCCAAAGAACTTGCTACCAAGCTGGGCTGAGTGTATATCGTGGAGTTTTCTTTCTTTTTTAAAAATATTTTATTTATTTATTTGAGAGAGAGAGAGAGAAAGAGAGAGAGAGAGGCAGACAGAAAGAGAGAGAATGGGCACACCATGGCATCCAGCCACTGCAAATGAACTCCAGACACATGCGCCCTCTTGTGCATCTGGCTGTATATGGGCACTGGGGAATTGAACTCTGGTCCTTCTGCATTGCAGGCAAACGACTTAGCCGCTAAGCCATCTCTTCAGCTCTATCGTGGAGTTTTCTGTACATACAGATAATAAACACTGTCCTTCAAAAAAAAAAAAGGTCAGTATTTCGTCTCCTCTCCCCAAATACCTCTAAGTATCCCATGCTCAACAACACCGACTTGATGGTTATTCTTTGCAGAGTTAACCACATGGCTTATTCTGCGTCATTCTAATCATAATGACAATAGATCTTTCTAGAATGATCTTTAATCATTCCTCTCTCTCAGTTTGGTGTGATGGCAAGAAAATGACCACTGAATTCTGGCTAAGCCTCAGTTAACTCATTTCTAAAGTTGAGAGAATAATTTGTATTCATTTTAGGATTAATGAAACATTGTAGTGAATGCTGTCCCCCCCCCCTTGGAAAGTGTGTATAAGCACACTGTTTTTCCTTTTGATAAAGGCTGATGAAATGGCTGATAGTTAAAGGGCTCAAAGTATCAAGAAGAATGACGCTCTATTTATTCACAGTGAAAAACTTACCCAGCTATTTATGGAATGTCTGCTACATGCAAAGCAGCAGACGAAGTCAACCCTCTTTCTAGGAGCACAGAAACTTAACTCGGAGAGCCACTTAGCCTAAGCTGTTCTCCCATCTGTAAAGATATGTATACCTATTTCATAAGGTTATAGGAAGATGAAATGAAACAGTGTATTGGATACTGCACATGCTCAATAAATACCAATTGGAATCCATTGTGCTTGTTGACAATTGGAAAAAATATCAGTCGTGGCACAAGCTTATAATCTCAGCTACTCAAGAGATTGAGGGAAGAGGATATTAAGTTCAAGGTTTGCCTCGGCTACAGAGTGAGTTCAAGGCCAGCCTGGATGATGTAGATTCTATTAATAATTTAAAAAATTAATATTTTATTTACTTATTTGAGAGAGGGGGACTGGGCAAGCCAGGACCTCTTGCTGCTGCAAATGAATCTAAATGAATGCACCACTTTGTGCATCTGGCTTTATGTGGGCACTGGGGAATAGTACCCAGGCCAGCAGGCTTTGCAATCAAGCACCTTTAATTGCTGAGCCATCTCTCCAACCCCCCAAAAAACAAAAACATTTTAAGGGCTAGGAATGTGACTCAGTGATAGGCTTACTTGGTGTACATGAGACCCCTAGGTTCCATCCTCAGTACCAAAAAAAAGAGAACTATTTGGGTCTAAGAATCTTATGCCATTGGTAATCTCTTCCATAAGGAATTAGAAAACTAAATGTCTTTACAATCATTTTGCCTTGGGGCATGTTATGAATATGTTCTATCTGCTACTGGAGTGATCGAACGGACTCCCTGGAGTCCATTACCTTTAAATCAGAGGCCAAGAGATGGTTCTTTCAGGATCCGACAGGTGGCGTAAGGAGCCACTTGTGTGGGGCAAATACAGGCCAGTAGAGAGAGCCTCATCTTTCTGTTCTAAGAGCCTTCCTTTCTCTTGCTTGTGTCTACCAGGTCTGTGACAGTCACTGCACAAGTAGCTGCACGTAATGTTCTCCCCAACATACAGACCATGGTTCTCATGGGTTCTCCTAAAGAAAAATCTGTGGTCTAGAAGACAGTCGTAGGTGAGTTTAATGTCCTCCAAATATTTCCCCCTAAATATCTCATTCATCTGAGACTAGTGAACTGAATTAAACTACTTAAATTCCAAATTTCTCTTACATGAAAATTTCTTTATCATGAAGCGTTGACTATAAGTATGTATAATTATATAATTATGGAGACACATGGCCCAAAAGTCTACTAGAAAGGCCTGCTGTTATGAGAAGTTAGGTAGCTGTGCTGTTTGAATTCCAAGCTGATAGCAACTTGGGAGGTGGAGCTTTGCTGGAGGAGGTGTGTTGCTGGGGGTGGACCTTGAGGATTATTAGCCCCTAGTTTGCCAGAGTTAGAGCAGGGTTCACTCCCCTGCTGCTGTTTTCCACCTGCTGTGGCAGAGGTGATGTGGTGATGTCCGGACTCTGCTCTGCCATCTTTTCACTGCCATCATGAAGCTTCTCCTGGAGACTATAAGCCAAAATAAATACTTCTCTGCCATCAGCTGCTTTTCATCAGGTGCCTTGTGGTGGTGGCAGCAAGAAGGGAACTACAACAGTGCCATGAGCTTTCAAGCAATGAGACACGGTAAATGAGTTGGGGCTGACTAGGGGTATGTGTGCTGATCTATAGTGTTTGCTAATTTGGTAGAATTAACATTCACATTCCACCGTTTTCAAGCTACTAAAGTGAAGTCACTTTACACAGAGGTGGGAAGAGAAGAGCACCATCTCCTGTGCTGGTGGTGCTCAGGCCTTATTTTAAGAGTATTTACAAAAATATTTTTATTTATTTATTTGAAATCAGAGAGACATAAGAGAGAATGAATGGACATGCCAGGGCCTCCAGCCACTGCAAACGAACTCTAGATACATGTGCCACTCTGCATCTGGCTTTGTGTGGGTGCTGGGGAATCAAACTAGAGTCATTAGGCTTGCAGGCAAGCATCTTAACTACTGAGCCATCTCTCCAGCCCTTGAGAGTATTTTATTATCATTAGGACTGCAAAAAAAAATTCCACACCATCACTTTGAAATTTCCTATCTCTGTTCTCTGATCAAAAGACAGGGAATAAGGTGGTTACCCCTAGGTGCAGCTCAATGTAGAGCACTTGCCTATAATGTGTGAAGCCCCAGGTTTGATTTCAGGCACTGCAAAAAACAGAAGGAAAGAAGGGAGAGAGAGAGAAGAGAAGAGAGCAGAGAGACACAGAGAGGAAGGAATAAAGGAAGGAAAGAATAGGAATGGAAAACAGGAGAAAGAATGGACCACCATACTAACCCGTGCACTGGGCAATGGGCCTTGAAGAATAAATTACCCAAGCACAACACATCACACACTAAAACTAAGGGCTGTTCAACATGCCTTCTGATTGTTAATCATATAGAAAGTATATAATTTTAGGCTGGTAAGAATCACTCAACTCTAATTTTAGTCAGCTTCAATGGACAACTTTTCACCTAATATTGTATTGAGATCTGCTTTCCTTTTTTTCCCCACTTTTCTTGCCATACTAGGGATTGAATCCAGGACCTCACGTGTGCAAGAAAGTATTCTATCACTGAGATATATCTCCAGTCCAATATCTGCTTGTTTAATTTAAATTCACATACAAAGTTTCTGGCCCAGGGAGGTAACACAGAAATACATGCCTTTTGTTTTCCAAACCCAAGGCCCAGAGCTGACAGAAGGGTTTTGTCTCCTCTTAGGCTGGAGTTTTCTGGGAGGAGTGTCACTGGCTCCTACAAACATTAATTAAAATTTCTAATTTCTCTAACTGTGCTCCCATTTGCTCAATGACTCTCTAAAAATGCATTCAACGATGGGCCTGGTGATACAAATAAGAAATTCTAACTACTCTGGAAGTTGAGGCAGGAGGATTAAAGTTCAAGGCCTTCCTGGGTAACTTTGAGACTCTTCTCAAAATAGAACATTTATAAAGCCAGGTGTGGTGGCGCATGCATTTAATCCCAGCCCAGAGGTAGGAGGCAGAGGTAGGAGGATTGCCATAAATTCGAGGCCACCCTGAGACTACATAGTGAATTTCAGATCAGCCTGGGCTACAGTGATACCGTAGTACCTCAAAAATCAAAAAAAGTAAAAATAGAACATTTATTTATAAAAGGTGAGGCTGTAACTCAGTGGTATAGTGTGTGTCTAGGACGCACGAAGCCCCTGAGTCAAGCCCCAGTCCTGGGGGTGCAGGAGGGCAGTAGTGGATTACATTGCCAGCTCCATATAAAGGAACTATTTCTTGTTCATCATATTTACATCAGCACAGCTGTTGTCCCAATGCAATAAATAACATGACATTATTGATCTGCATGAATGTATAGCTGACTAAAATTCTAGATCTTTTAATGTTCATTAAATCTCATATCCTTCATGCTGTAATTGCATTTCAGGAAATCTAAGCACGGTAAACATACTAAATGCCATTGAATTTTATAATATAAGTTGATGAATTGACTAGTATGTGAATTATTTCTCAGTAATGCTATTAAGTAATCAAGGTGCAGGAAAGGCACTTTATTTTATTAAATACCTATTAAATTTATACATAACAAGACCCTCTCTGAAAAAATGTTTAATAAAGTTTTAAATTTTAATCATGAAAGATTCCCTCCCCCAAATAAAGCAATGGTAGAGGTTGAAAGCATACACTAAGGGTCAAAATGTAAACTCAAGAAACTAAAAAAAAAAAAAAGCGATGGTATACATCTATAATCCCATAATCCCAACACTGGGAATCAGAAACAGGAGGATCAGGTGTTTCAAGGCCAGCCTAGGCTACACTAGTCCCTGGGTTAAAAAAATACACACACATACACACACACACACACACACACACAGAGAGAGAGAGAGAGAAAGAGAGAGAGAGAGAGAGAGAGAGAGAGAGAGAGAGAGAGAGAGAGAGAGAGAAATAAAACAAAAGAAGCAAATACAAAGGAAAGTTTTCCAAGTGGAGGAACAGGGATTTGAACCAATAACCAATGCCCTGTTGATTTGTTCCAATGCCCACGCTTCTCACTCTCATTCCCCACACTCACGCTTTCTCTGGGTCATCCTGCTGAGTGTGGTAGGAGCTATAGGAACACATGGGTCCTCAGAGTAATTACAAATGACATGGTGTTTTACACAGCATCAGAGTTAACAAACAAATGGCAAAAGACAGGTAGGTCTCCCATAAGTGCGCACATGTGATGATTGACAGTAATGAAAATGGAGAGGCCTGAGTGGTGGGGAGATGCTGGAAAGAACAGTGTGAGTGACAGGTTGTGGGTCCGAAGGACAAGGCAGGTAGAAAAGTCTCAGCTTGCTCTGAGTTTCAGGTTCATTACTGGGACAGAATAACCAAGCACCTTGGAGTACTGATTTTGAAGACTACAGGAACCTGAGGTATCAACAACTCAGGTCCTCCATCAGGGGCAATAGTGAGACTTAATCCCCATATGAACATAGATGCCCAGAAGCCGGAGCCCACACTTTTGATGAGATCAGGACAAGTCACGGGGGAACCTGACTGTGCTCCATGGACTCCTGAAACAGGATTCCTTCAGTCCCTCATTTAGACACTGGATTTGCCTCGGAATCTGGGGCAGGACCACACCTGGACTTCAGTGTCAAATACCCTGGCTACAGGCCTAACCAGTTATAGGAACTGGCAAGAACAGAATCTGTTTTGTTTTGGTTTGTTTTTCTTATTATAGCTTACATGGCCAGTAACAGCTACAGGCACGTATAACCCTATAGAAAAATTCCAGATTAGATAAAAATTCTAGCCGTACCATCACCCACTTCCTGCTCCACAAAGAGCAGATCAGAAAATGACAAAGAAAGAACATTGTTCCAGAACAACTGTGGAGCTCTCACATCTAATCTTATCGTGAGCACTAATTACTCATGTGCCTGTCATTGGCTGGCCAGTGTGACAGAGACCACCAGTGTGGGCATCAACCCGAAGACCCTTTCTGGGCCACCATCCTTGCCTTGGGCCCTTTCCCTGTCTGTCTGCTCACCTATCCCTGGCTCCTGGGGTTTCAAGTGACAGAGATATCTCACGGACACCTGAGCTGAAATGGACAGAGTACTGGACCTGGGCCAGGGCCAGGCCCCATGGGGTGGAATCCAAGCCCTGAGGGGCCACTGGGGATGGAGACAGCTATGGTCTTGCCACCTCCCTTTTCCTCTCAGAGCAGCCTAGTTTCTCCTCCTTCCTCCCTGCTAGTGCCTCTGTCTTCTCCCACTTTCCTGTCTCCCGGCGTCCAGGGTGAATGGTTTTACCAGTTCCCGTTATATGCTGTCCTGTTTCCAGAGCCAACTGTACTGACCAGAGACCTGTGTCTCAATTCCAAATGTGCTGGAGAGAGAATTGTTGTCTTAGCGTGGGTCTGGACTCTGTATCTCAACCTTCTGTGGTCAGGGCAGCAGGGACACTTGGGGCGACAGCACCTCCATGGAGAGGCTTGGGAAAGAAGGTATAGACTGGACAGGAGCTCCACAAGGTTCCAGAGCAGCTGGTGGCTTAAAGTCCCCTCTTCAGGCGGTCATGCTAATTCTCTCTCTGCTTT
>PVHP010017547.1:0-34512 GCA_004024765.1 Zapus hudsonius | reverse complement strand
GAGCGAAGCCATTGAAAGGTGGACCGTGGTTTGCAATGGAGACCTGAAAATGTTTTGGACATACCAGGACTATATAAGGGCTACCATGGAGTGCTGTTGGCTCGGGATGGGAATTTTCCCAGCTACTCAGCTAAGCTGGAGGGACAAAATTGAAAAATCCGGCAACTGTCAGTCACCCGTTGTGCTATGGGACTTAAACTGCAGATGTGGATGTTTGCTGATGTTTGTTGAGTTTGCATTGGCCCAGTTTCTCCTTGTATGCCTCATAGCAGTTGGAAATGTTTACTCTGTGCCATTATATGCTAAAAGCTTGTAACTTGTTTGGTTTTACAGAATTTAAAGTTAAAAGACAATCTTAACTTTCAGATAAGACTTGGGACTGTGGAACAGCCTTAAAGTTGATAAAGACTATGGGGCCTTTAAAGTTGGACTAAACATAATATATAATTATAATTCTTTTGGGGGCCAGGGGTGGATTGTGGTAGTTTTAAATAGATGTCCCCCCAAAGAATCAAAGTTTTATTATAATTGTGAATTGTCTCCAGCTCTCTGGCTGGAGGAAGTGTCACTTTGGCCTGGCCTCCTGGGGTCATGACACCCTTTCTAAATTGGATGCAAAATTCTAGGGATACATATGCAAAACAGCAGCCAGAACCCAAGTCTGGCAATTCTGCCATTTTGTGAGTTACAGTGTTATAGTTGCTGGCTGGCTCTGGAGGTGCTGGGCCTCTCTCTCTGTCTCTGCTTGGATCTGTGAAAGGGAGCCAACCTTTCCTTAACTTCCCCTGGATTTGTTAGTTCAATAAATACTTTTCTCCCCCAAATTGTGCCTGGTTTGGAGATTCATCCCAGTGGCATGTGACTGACTATGACAACATGGATAGCTACCAGCTCAGAATGGAGTTTTCCCTGGGCTGTAAGCATCCCATCTAGAGGGGTGGAATTGGAAACCCAGAGACTTCATTAATGGTTACAGATGTCAGCTGCAGATGTTTGAGGTTTTCCTGCTGATCATTGATCTTGCATTGGTCCAGTCCCTCCTTGTTATGCCTTCCTTTTGCAATATGTTTACTATGTGTCCTTATGTGTTGGAAGTACATAACTTTTGTTATTATTTTATATGGCCCACAGTTAAGAGGCAGTCTTGAATCTCAGATGAGAGACTTTGTAACTTTTGAATAGTGTTGAGGTTAGCAAGGATTACAGGGACTTCTGAAGTTGGACTAAGTATATTTTGCATTGTGAGAGGATCATGAGTCTATGGGAGCCTGGGGCAAATTGTGGTGGTTTAAATGTAAATGACCCCATAGACTCAGGTATTAAAAATTTTTATTGGTAGCTTCCATAATTACATAATTTCCTCCCTACCCGCCACCACATCTCAATTAGCCTCTATTTTGTTTCAGTACCATCCTCTTTTCTTCCTATTATGAAGTCTTGTGTAGTTAGTATTAGGAACTGTGAAGTCATGAATATCAAGGTCATTTTGTGTCTGGAAGTTTGCATTGTAAGAAGTCCTACCCTTCCTTTACCTCCTTCAATCTTTCCACCACCTCTTCCACAATAGTCCCTGAGCCTCGGGAGGCATGATAGAGATGTCCCAGTGCTGAACACCTGAACACTCCACTGTCATTTATTCTCAGCACTATGGTGTCTTTTGAATTATCTCAGTGGTCACTGCCATCTGAAAAGAAAAGCTTCTCAAGCCAAAAGTGAGGGTAGCAATATTATATGGGTATGAACATTCAAAAAGTGTTCATAAGGCAATTTGGTTGGCATAATATATGTATTTAGCCAGACAACAGCAGGCAATACTCCCCAAGGGCTCATGAACTCCCCCACCATAAGCTTTTGACTAGGTCTTCTAGTTGGGCCTCTGGTCCAATTAGAGAGCAGTTATTTTCCCCCACTACAGATGTGCTGGTCTTTCACCAGTGGGCACATCTGGCCTGCATGGCCAATCTTAAGGTTTGTCAGGTCCACTGCATTGGAATCAGATATTTTTGATTAAGCTTCCAACTTAGGTGGAGCTCTGCTAGAGAGATGTGTCACTGAGGAAGGATCTTGAGTCCAGCTCTAAGGTGTGTTGAGAGTCAGCTTGTGCTTGCTGGTACTAGCTCTTCTCTCTCTGCTATGGAGGAATGATGAAATGAGCCAGCTTCCTCTACTGTGATGAAGCTTCCCCTGGATTCTGTAAGCCTGAAATAACCTCTTTCCTTCTATAAACTGCTTCGGGTCAGGTGTTTGTCCAGCAACTAGAGGGTGACTGCAATACTCACCTTCCAGGCTCCTGAGGTAAGTCATCTTGGATCAGTGTCCTGGTCAGCCTGGTGATCAGTTATCACTTGTCACATACATCATCTCTGACCTTACTGGCTTGTAATAAAACCATTATTTCAATTGGTTTATGTTGAGTCAGGAACCCAGGAGGGGATTATCTGGATGGTTTTTGCTCAATCCTCACAAAACTGAAGGCATAGTCTTGGTGGGGATTGAGTAATCCCCCAAATCCAGGGGGAAAGAAGGATCCATCCCCAAGGCAGCTTTCACTTTTCTAGCTCCTGACTCACTCTCGGGGAAGCCAGCCACCATACTGCAAGGACACCCAGGCAACCCTATATTAAGTGGCCTACAGGGTGAGGAACTGAGGCCTTCTGCCAACAGCTGGTGCCAACTTTCCAGCCATGTGAGAAGCTGCCTAAGAGTGAGTGAGTCACGAGCTAGTAAGGTGGAAACAATCATGATATGGCCTGAGAGGTTCCACCATGTACAGGGCAGCCCGACTCATGGAAAGGTCAACATGAGGATGCAAATGTCAGATGCAAGGTCACCTTGAAATATGGCAACCACATCTGGCTTCACCTGTGTTTTAGTTACCTTCTTGTTGCTCAGACGAAATACCTATAAAAATCAGTATAAGGGAAGGAGGGCTTATTTCACTAAGAGTTCCAGGTCCATCATGGTAGGAAAGGCATGGCAGGCAGGAGCTGGTTGCATTCCGTTCAACAGGGAGGACTCAGAGCAGAGTGATAATGAATGCTGAATGCTCAGCAATGATGTCCTCTTTATAGAGCCCAGGAATTCAGCCCACGGGATGCTACCACCCACTGTTGGGTAGGTCATCCCTCCTCAACTAATCTAATCTAGAAAATCACTCACAGACATGACTAGAGATTTGTTTCCATGGTGATTCTAAACCCTGTCAAGTTGACAACCAGAATAACCATCGTAGCCTGTAAGGAACAACTGAGGATATGCAACATTGTGAGAATGAATGGAGATCCTGTGTGGTTAGGGTGGTGTGATCATTCTCTCGGTATAACTGAGAAAATATCTAAGAAAATAAATTAAAAGGAGAAATGATTTGTTTTGGCATATAGTCCTACAGTCTTTGCTCTGTTGATATTGGGCCTGTGGTGAGGCAGAAAACATCCCAGTGCTGGGAGCATGTGGTAGAGGACCTTCCTTACCTCATGGTGGACAGGAATCAGAATGAAGAAGAGATGGGACCAGGTGTAACCTTCAAGGCACACCCACTATTCTGATCAGCAAGACAGCACCTCCTAAATTTTCCAGAATCTTCCAAAAAGCATTATCCATGGTGGACTAAATATGAACATTTGAAATACCAGGTAGGAAGTATTGTAGCAGATAAATATGAGTTTATGTATCTTTTCTGAGTGGGAGTGTTCATGGAAGACCTTAGTATTTCAGCTGAGCTATGTGCATGGGTATTGTCTGGTTCCTTAAGGACCTGAAGACAACAAAGAGATGGAGGGTGAACAAATTGCTCCATCTTCTCCTACCCTTGGACATCTGAGCTCAAGGTCCTTGGGCCTTTGGACTCAGACTTACATTGTCAGAGTCCTATCCCTAGTAATCAGCTGTCACTGGTTTGCTTGGTCTCAGGCCTCAGAATTCATACTCATTTATACCACTGGCTTCCCTAGTTCCCTTAATCTGTAGATGGCATGACATGAGGGCTTTGCAGCATCCTAAACCCATCAACTACTCCCCATAATAAATCCTTTTATATGCCAGACATGGTGGCACACACCTGTGGTCCCAGCTACTTGGGAGGCTGAGGCAGGAAGATCACTTGAGTTCAAGAACAACCTGGGCAGGAAGCATGGCAAGATTCCCATTCTTTAAAAACCTTTTATGTCTATTGGCTTTGTTGAGAGTCCTAACTGATGCAACAGGACAAGAAAGGCTGGGATGACTGAGATGAAATGACCTGTATATGTAAAATACACTCCAGATTTCTATGACAATATGAAGAAGACATTGAAATTACCTTATTAGCATGGTGAGAAGATATTTTAGGTAATATGTTAAAACAATTTTAAAAATTAAAATTAATTTCAATTGTTTTTTATTTGTGATAATGTAGCTACTAGACAATTAAAAATAACATGTATAACTAGCATTTTATTGTTTTGTTTTTGCAGTACTGGGGATTGAACCCAGGGCCTTGCACATGCTAAGCAAGCAGTCTACCACTGAGCCACATCAGTAGCCTGTATTTTTATCAGGCAGTGTTTACCTGGGTTATGAGCCTAGAATGGTGCTCTCATTCAAATCTCCCCAGAGGTTCCAGAGGGCTCCTTATACAGCAGGTGTTCAATGTATGTCCATGTAAGGGTTAATAACCCAGTGTCTAAGGGCTGTGGAAAGAGCAGTCTGGGGCAGAGGGAACCCCAGTCTCTGAAGTCAAACAAGCTTACTTTGGTTCCTGGTTGGGTGGGACCCTAACTAGTCCGAGTCTAGTGTGGAGTGGGTCTGCTCGTTTCTCCACTCAAAGGCCTGCCCATGGGGGGGGCTCAGAGTGCTGGCTCTTTGTGCAGTGTGTCATGGCTTCAGGCTGAAAGCAGCAGGGTTGGATGTGCGGGAGGGGCTTGAGGCAGAGGTGAAGCAGTCTGTGTGCCTATGTGACACACTAGGAATAGTCCATGTGCCTGTGTGCACAAGCCACTCCCCTTTGGGGACATTTCTCTTCTGCCCCGCTATGACTCGCTCACTAGGCAATGAGAGCAGAGCCACCTGCCTGGCACTATTCTGTCCTCTTAACCCAGCTGGCAGCTTGGAGGAGGTGGTGCCTGACAGTGGAGACCAGTCCCAGGGTGGGCCCAGGAGCATTTCAGAGGGGCAATCCTTACCCCTCCCCTGGGGCCAGCCCATCGCCTCCCTTGCTAAGAACCAGCTCTGAGCTCCACGTCCCATGTCTGTTCCGAAAAGGACCCAAGTCAGACAAAAGGGAGTTTCATTTTCTGTTATCAAGACACAACATCCTTACACTTAATTAAAACATGCCATGGCAACCAGCGAGGTATGTGTAGCTGGGCGCAGAGTGGCCGTCCCCGCAGAAGGCCATGCCCACGCGCCATCCCTTTGTTCTGGGTGTTGGGAAGAGGTGACTGGCTGGGCCTTTTGTGAGTGTGGCCTTTGTCTGAAGCGTGGACACAATGCAGGGCCTCAGCTCCAATGCCTGCAGCCTTTTTTCAGCCAGTGAGGCTGGGGAATGGAGAATAAGCTTGGCCCAGCCTGCATCCGCTGAGGGCCCTGCTGGGGACACAGATCCGAAAAGACACAGTCTTTGTACTCCAGCTGTCCCTGGGGGAGAAAGACACACAGCTGGATTTGCTTTCTCCCCTTCAGAAGGGGGAGAAGGGGAGAGAAGGGGGAGAAGGGGAGAGAAGGGGGAGAATGGGGAGAAGGGGGAGAAGGGGAGAGAAGGGGGAGAAGGGGAGAGAAGGGGAGAGTAGGGAAGAAGGAAGTTGGTAAAATCTGAGAGGAGGTGGTCATGTGGGGCCTAGGCAAATGGCTGGAATCAGAGAAGGCTTCTGAGAGGAGGAGGAGTCATTTCTTTGGTACTTGAGTAATGCACAGGAGAATAGTGAGACGAGGCAGAGGTGAGGAGGGATGGGTGTGTAGAGATCCGCACCATTTGGGGATTGCAGAGGTTGGGGCAAGATCCGGGAGGGCCTCATGTGCCAGGCTGAGAAGCATGGATAGTGTGGTGACTGGAAGCCACAGAAGATTGCTAAGTGGATCCAAGTTAGATGAGAGGCCACTGAACGTGGAGATCATCATGTGCTAGAGAATACACACATGGTTCCTCTTGTCCTCCTGGGAGGCTCCATCTTGTCCTGGGGGACAGAACAGGTGCCCCTAGTGACAACTCACTCTGACTATTGGAAGACAGTGTAAGGTGCAGGCCCAGTGGATGGCACAGTAGCAGGGCCCTAGGAAGGGGAGCTTGGCATCAAGGGATCAGAGCTAGTCTTGGAGTGTGACATCATTCTGCCTATGTGACCTCAGGAAGTTACTTGATGCCAAGTTTTGTAACACGAGGGAGAAATGACTTGTACAGAGCAAGAGGTTGCTGCATAGTAGGTCTTCTGAATGTGACATCTGTTTCTACCAGTCTAAAGGGACACACAAGCGACACACAATGGCTCAGAGACACACAATGGACACACAATGGAGCCCAGGGAACTGCCAACTTCAGGCTCCAGAGAAATAGCTGCAAACTGTTTTCTGAGGACTCTAAGCCTGATCACTAAGACAAGGGGCCATGTTTTGGAAACCAAAACCAGTTTGCATCTAGTTTTGGGAGGCCAGGAAGGAAAGTTACCTGTCCTCTCCTGGCCAGCCACACACCTGCTTGCTACAGCAGGTGTCTCAGAGTTCCAAACATGAGCTGCCGAGGGCAGATTTGATCTATCTTGTCCATTGACTGAACAGTAGCCTCCAACAGAATGAAGGCTGGGGAGTATCACCCCTGAAGTTCCCGGCCCTCCCTGTCTGGGTGGCCTGAGCCAGTGTCAGGAGAAGCCAGGCCAGTTGTGATGTGATTGACCCTAGCAAAGAGTTGCCCAGTACCCTAAATCGAAATCTTGATACTGCTTCTTTCTAAACTGATTTTCAGTGCTGAGGATCGAACTCTGGGTTTTACGCATGTTTACCAAGAATTCTATCACTCAAACTGTTGCAGTCAGCTTTCTAGTTGCTGCGCAGAGAGAACCCAAGCAAAAGCGGCTTGTAGAGGAATGGGTTTATTTGGCTTACGGACTCGAGGGGAGACTCCATCCTGGCAGGGAAAACGATGGCATGAGCAGAGGGCTGGACATCACCTCTGCCACAGCACTGCAAATGGCGGCAGGAAGGTGTGCCAAATACTGGCAAGGGGAAGCTGGCTTATAACCCCATAAGCCTGCCCCCAACAACACAGCTTCATCGAGGTTGTAAAACCCAAACTGCCATCAGCTGATGATCGATCTATCAGAACACATTCAATTGTTTGTGGGGGACACCTGTATCAAACCATGACACTGAGCTACACCTCCAGCCCCGTGTTGAGGCTTCTTAGGTGTCCCAGATACTTCGTGGCTGTGTCTGAACTGCTGCACAGAGAAGGCAGGTCCTTGGCTGTGCACCTTCTGCCTCTCCTTTAACCCTGGGCTGAGGCTGGGAACAGCCAGGCAGGGCATGCACCAGCCTCCCCAGAAACTCAGAGCCTCACTTGAGTGGGGGCTTCTTGGTCCCGAGACAGCTGTTGCTTGGGTGGGGTGGCTTTCAAGTCTTTTAAAAGCCATCAATACAGAGGCTGAAGAGCTCCATGGACAGTGATTTTAATGCCATTTATTTAGCAGGAGACACTGCCTGCCCCTCCAGTTTATCTCCTGCCTTCTCGGAGCCAGCTTAGAAAAGAAGGGCTGATTCTCTTTAAATAAATATGGGATGCTGTGTCTGATTCAAAGGGTCTAAGGTCTGTTGGGCCTTCTCAGTCCCCTCGGAAGGTGGAGGGCCTTGGAACAGAATTAAAGCGCTGAAGCCAGGAAGCCTGGAAGGGCGAGATGATGACTCCCGCAGTTCCTGCGGGCACCCGCAGAGCCATGGCAATCTGGCCCACGGGGAGCCCGTGCGCTGAGAGGGAAATGGTCCAATTCAGGACTGGCGAGATAGTGGGGCTCCTATGCAGACCATTAGGGAACTTGACTCAATGAGAAAATGAGAACTTTTTGTAGTTGCTCAAGAGAGACATTCTTAATCTGTCCTCTCTGTGGCCGAGGGAGATGGGCACTTTACCTGAGACTCAAGTGCCAGATGGAGAAGCCAAAGGCAGCAGCTGGTGTGGGAGGGGAGGCCAGCTGCGCCCTGTGACCGTGTGTCCACGCTGTGTTCTTGGCATGCGGTCCCAGGAGCCAGCGCAGCTGCGACAGATGAGACAGGGTCATCAGCACGTGTGACGGCGATGCTCCCCCCTTGGTAAGGTCTACAGGTAGACGATGTGGGCCTTGTGAGGAGCAGATGGACACTTTCCAGAGTGGCCGCTGGAACATCTGGGTGACATTTAGCATAACATTTGTGTTATTTAATGATTTCAGTGAAATCTGACTTACACTTATGGTCAGTTTAGTTGTCCAACATATATACCTGGGCATATTTCTTTTAGAAAAATATAGTACCTGTGGATTTTAGTACCTGTGGATTCTACATCCTTGGATTCAACCAACTTAGAATTTAAAATGTTTTTTAAAATTTTTCATGTCTGTATTGAACACATACAGACTTTTTTCCTTGTCATTATTCTCTAGATAATACTGTAACAATTACTTATATTGAATGGATAGTATAAGTAATTTAGAGATGAATGATTTTTTTTTTACAGTATACAGGATTACATAGTTTAATGTACAAGTACTATAGCTTTTTTATTTCAGGGACTTGAGTGCCTGTGGATTTTGGTTCCCACAGGTTGACTGACAGATTTGAGTTTCAGGACTTGCTCCATCCTGAGCTGGTCCATCTTGAACCTTACACTGTACCGTTCTGCAACAGCTTCCATCATCCCCACCGAGGCAGATGTTGGCTTCCAGGAAACTGTTCTTTTGACACTCTTGTTCCCTCTAGCTGGCCAAGCAGCAGTAAACCACAGGCTAATGGCAGCCACCCATCCCTATGTCTTCAGAGGACAGTTGACTCCAGCAGATCCTGTTTGGGACAATTATGAGACCACCGTGTTCATTGACCAACCTCACAGAATGGTTTTGTACTTGTCATAACTGATGACCAAGTAGACTGTAAACCCAAAGTAATTAAAAAGGACAATAATGCATTTGAAAGACACACTTTTGCTATAGCCTGGGAGAAAGGCTAAGTCTAAGGAAAGAGGAGTTTGGGGTGTGATTGGGGACCTCTATCACTGCGTCTACATCCATACACACCAATAGACCGGACTTCAGCAGACTCAGATGCTCGTAGGCTTTTGGCTTCCCTGCCCTATTCCACACTATTGTAGTTAAGTCCCAGAAATCTGGTGATTTTCATGATCTCAACAGGACAGTGCTTTTCAGAACTAACAGAGAGCTTCAGGTCCTAAGTCTCTAAGTATTCTGCACTGTATTAACTTTCTCCAGATTTTTCTTTCCAGGATCCTCTGCTTCTTCCAGGCTCTCCTGAGGTCCTGGAGGTCTGTCTCTGCAGGTTGTCCCACTGAAGAAACGGAAACCACAGCGCCCCCTAGGCATGTGGAGACATTATTGTTCCATTGCTTTCATAGTTGGCTAAATGTTGGCAGGTGCCCCTTCTGGAATGTCCAGTGGGCTCTTCCCACTTCATTCTTTGGGTCTTTCTGCTGCTGGCTTTTGTAGCTCTAAAGGCAGTGTGATGCCTAGCACACAGGAGGCATGCAACTCATGGGCAGTGATGAACACAATCCTCTAAAAACATTTGGCAAGCAAGCTTTTTGTAAAAAATGTTTTATTTCTCTCTCTCTCTCTCTCTCTGTGTGTGTGTGTGTGTGTGTGTGTGAGAGAGAGAGAGACTTCTTTTGCCTAGCTCACATGGGCACCTTGAGAATCGAACCTGGAACTGTAGGCTTTACAAGCAAGCATCTTTTAACCTCTGAACCTTCTTCCCAGCCCTCCTTTAACAATGTTTTATTGTTTTATTTACAAAAGTAATGCATTTTTTCTAAAGTTCAAATAATACACAAATATCTGCAATAAAGTATAAATGTCTCCTTGCCTCCACTTTTATCTTGATCCTCAGGGTAATTTTCATTAACAGCTTGGTATAGTGTTATTTGAGACTTTGAAAATAGAAATATAAGTTTCATGCACATTTACATGTAAACACAAATATATTGCATAAACTGAGTTTTTTTCCTCTCTGAAAATGAGATCATTTAGTCAGCATTTATTTTTTCAGGTCACTCTTATTGCCTCCCCAACATAGATATGTTCCCATTGCGGTTAGCATACGCCAGTCTCGTTCCTTAATGACTGACAATCGTGTTAGCCAACGCATTGTTTCCACACAGCAACGATGCTGAGGTCAGCACTTGTGCAGCCGCCTGTGTGCATGAAGCTTCATGCCAAGATCCCTGGAATAAGATAGGACCTTTTAATTAAAGTTCCCAGCACAGGCCCCCAGCCTCACAGGCCTGCTCCATAAATATTGGTTGATGACAATACTATGGTGTCATATTAATTAGAACAGGAAAAGACCCATTATGGCAACAAATGCACATTAATGGGGCAAACTGGCTCTAAGGAAGGAAGATAGAACACTTAATATTCTCATCTGTGAAAGGATAAACCACATTTAATGTATTAAGTAGCAAGTCGCCTCTGTGCTAAGCATGTAAAATATTCCCGAAGGAGTGTTCACTCGACAGAATGCATAAAGACATGGCATTAACAATAAAACAGAGGGACTATTTACCCAGCATAGTTACCTAGAAAATATACAATTTGATCTAGATAGAGGCTTTTACTGTATAAATTATTGTGGCCTCTACTTCAATCACAAACAGCCTTCAAGTTGGGCAATTGCCTTACAAAAAAAGGAGAAGAGAACAGTTTCCAATTGTCTGGAATGAGCCTCAAAAAACAGGCAACTCGGTTCTGATAGAACAATTTAAACCGCCCGTCTCCTTATCTGATGTGGACATCATTTTTCAGAAGGGGTAACCAGCTCAAATTAAATCGTTTTGCTGCAGACAGTCTGTCTGTCTCCCCCACCCCCTGCCCTTCCCCAAACAGTGTCCTACAGACCTCTGCTAATTTAGGAAGATTGGTCTGGCCGATGGTAAAGTGAGAGGCATAGAAACAACTTTAACAGAGGGAAAAAAATGAATGATATTAAAAAAAATAAAAGAATGATAATGGATAGTCAGAGGCTGATTTGACAGAGGAGACTACATTCCTGCCTGGTTGATTGTCTCGGAAACCCTCTGGAAACCTGGGGCTTTATTTGCAAATGATCTTCACCGTGGACCAAGAGTCCAACAGGAAAAATAATGAATCAAATCTATGAGTTGGCTTGAGCCACACAGGGCGATGGTGCCATTGCGAGAAGAGGTGAGTAAGAGCATCTCGGGACCATTTTGATGAAATTGCTGAGGTTCAGGCAGGGCTGGTTATCTTATTGTCTCTGGGACTTTCTCCTGCACTTGCCTGGTCCTCCTCCTCCTCCTCTTCCGTTTTCTCCTGAGCTCAGCAGCAGGGAGAGGAGGGGCCTCTGCCAGGGCTGCAGAGAGCTGAGCGCTTGGAGAAAGAACTTGAGGAAATCCAAGGAAGCCCCTGTCCCTCCCTCCCTCCATCTTCTCTCCCACTCCCCCCTTCCCCCTTCCTGTTCCATCAGCTGCAGACGAGACAGCTCAGAGTCTGACCTGACCTCTCAGTGTACAAACATGTACTTGTGGATTTTAAGAACTTTTTCATTTTGCCAGGATTGCAAACTTGTGAGGAAAAGCTCCTGTGTTCACTAGTTGGCATTATTTTGCCACATTTACTTTAATGAATTCTGCAATTTCTCCTTTATTCATAAATACTTGCAGTGCTGGGGATTGAACCCAAGTCCTTGTGGATGCGAGGCAGGTTCTCTAAAATTGAGGTACAGAGCCAGTAATAATAAATACTTCTTGAGTACCTCCTAAGAACAAGGGCATTCTGTCTCCTATTTATTTATTTATTTATTTATCTTTTAAAATATCTTTTTAATATTTTATTTATTCATTTTTCAAGCAGATAGATACAGAGAGAGAGAGAAAGAAAGAGAGAGAGAGAGAGAGAGAGAGAGAGAGAGAGAGAGAGCACACAAGGACCACCACCTTGTGGGTCTGGCTTATGTGGGTACTAGGGAATTGAACCGGGGGCCTTAGGCACTGGAGGCAAGTGCCTTAACCGATGAGCCATCTCTCCAGCCCCTATTTATTTATTTATTTATTTACTTTTGTGACAGTGTTTTATGTACCCAGGCTTGCCTTGAACTTGAGGCCTTCCTACCTCAGTTTACCCAATGCCAGGACTACAGGAATGTGTCACCATGCCTGGTAACATTCTCTCACCTATTAAGAAACATCAGAAAATGTAAGGGTGATTAGGTGCAAACCACGATCTGATCTGAGTCCATCATCAAATTTCCCAATAATGTGCTCGCTTCTCTCGCTGCTCCTTCTGGATTCAGGATCCTATCAAGGACCATAAGTTAAATGTCATATCCTATCTTTTAATCTCCAGGGGCCGTTCATCTTGCCTTTACCTTTTATGACCTCCAAACAAATATTCCTGGATTTATGATGGGGATCACACCTCCCCAACCCAGCATAAATCGAGAATGTTCTAAGTCCAAATGCCTTTAGTACTGCTCGCCTGGTGAGCACCACAGCTCAGAACACAGTGTGCTGGCTTTCCCTGGTGATTGCAAGGCTTGCTGCCACAGCCCAGTTTCACCAGTGTAAAGTCAAAACTCAAAGTACAGTCACACCATTGTAAGATTAAAGAGCCCATTGCGTTGAGCCATCATGAGTCAGAAACTACCTGTCTCTTTGGAGACTATAGACCAATTTTGTTAGGTACAATGCCAGTTTGGGGGTGTCTAGTGTTTTTCATGATTAGGTTCAGATTATGTGCTTTAGGCAGGAAGATGCAGATGCCCTCCCAGTGCAGCCTATTAGAAGGCACATGATATTGCTTTGTCTTTTAACAACAAATATGCTGTTCTCACTAAATGTTCAACCAGTAGTTTCAGTATTCATTGCTGACTCATATATGTATATATGAGTCAGCAATATATATATATATACATACATACATACATACACACACACACACATATATATATATATATATATATATATATATATATACTTTTAAAATAATTAGTGGGAAGCTGGGTGTGGTGGTGCACACCTTTAATTCCAGCACTGGGGGGGGGGGAGTGCAGAGGTAAGAGGATTGCTGTGAGTTTAAGGCTAGCCTGAGGCTACGGAGTAAATTCCAGGACAGCCTGGGTTAGAGTGAGACCCTACCTTGAAAAAACAAACAAACAAAACCCTAAAATTTAGCTCTTTTTGGCTTTTCACCTTTCCTGAATTTTCAGTTTCCTGCTCTGGTAAGCCCCCCTTATCTCGGCCCTGCTGGGCTGAGGTAGTTGAGGGGGGGGCGTTCCTACTCCCACGTGGGCTCTCTACCCCCTCCTGGCAGCCACATGGCAGGAGATCCCTGTACTTTCTCTTCTTTCCTTCTCTTAATCTAATAAAGCCTCTTTAAGTCTTAAAAAAATAGTGGGTTACAGCAGCCTACTTCTGGATGCAGATGTGGGGCAGAAGAAGGTGTCCTGAGCATCCAGTGTGGATCCAGCTGGACCAGAAAGAAGCCAGCTTCTCTAGGGTCACCTCCCCTTCTTGCCCAGGATGTGATATCTTTCTCCCTTGGGTCCAAATTGTTCTGGGATAGAACCAAGGCAAGACGTACCTTTGATCTGAAATTAAACAAAGGTATTCTATACATAATGATACAGGGCGTGTTATCACTTTCCTCCACTGACCACCCCAGTGAGGAGTGGATGAGGTCATGACTCCCTGTCACTGTCATGCCTGGACCTACACCTCATTGTCCCTCACTCCCATGGGTCCCCTATGCCAGCCCTGGGGCAGGTACTGTAGGATGAAGCTCAGACAAGGTCATAAAGGTCAGAGTCATCATGAACGAGGACAGGTCCTCCGCTGCTGTGTCTCTCTGTCAACAAAGAGCAGTTCAAGGGTAGCTGTAGAGTTAGGAGGAAGCACAGGGAGCTGTACTGGTGGCTCCTAATTGTATGGCCTCCAGGCTACCTTGGAATGACCCTACCTCATGAGGCTGCTTGGAAGGCTGATGGGAAGCATTTAGTAAGTGTGCACAGATTAGCTACTATCATCAAAAACAATGACAAAGCCAGCGTGGTGGTTCACACCTATCATGCCAGCATTCAGGAGGCTGAGGTAAGAGGAGTCTCATGAGTTTAAGGTCAACCTGGTCTACATAGTGAGTTCCAGCTCAGTCTGGGCTACAGTGAGACCCTTGCCTCAGCAGGATAACAAAACCCAGTTATATGTGGAGGTGCTTGGTGGGTTATGGGGCTCCATGCACAAGACAGTTATAGAAAGGGGGTGCTATGCTGTGTATACCATTTAATGACCATCAGATGCACACTGTCAGGCTTCGGAGCTGCTGTGTAACAGACACTCCTCTTCTAGGGCTGGAAGGGCATAGGACTCACCTGTCTGCTACTTCCTGGGAGGAGAATGAATAGAATGGAAAATCCAGTTCACGATGAAAGTATTTCTTCAGAGGACCAGGCATCCGGAGGGTGCAGCACCATGGAGCAATGGTTCTCAAGCAGACATCTCAAAAGTGCCCCTCCCTTGAATGGGGCTCATTTTCTCCCCAGGCCCATTGTACCTGAGGACTTGCTTCTCAATGTCCCGGTGATGTGAGCCAGCCTAACCCAGTTCTCCACACGCTTGGCCTCAGTGCAGCTGCTTGAGAACAAATTAGGAGATGAAGCTGCCACATCTCTGTGGAACAGGAAGAGAAGCACCAAAACCCAAGGCCCCTCCACAGTGACCCACTAGCTAGGAATCAAGGGTTCAAACGCACATAGCCTATGGGAGACATTTCACATTCACTATAGCAAATGGAAAATAAAGCTTTTAGCTGCTAGTCAGAGAAATCCACCCGCATTACAAACGGAAAATGTAAGTAATTCAAGAAGGACTCAGGTCACAGCAGGTTCTCATGAGGGAGGGGAAATGGGACTTGGACAAGGCCATGTGCCCAGGCTGGCTTACCTTTAGTCCTTGTCCTGGGATAGGCCATGGCTAAGATGGCTCTCTGGCGACCCGGGAGTCTGCAGGCCTCCTTCAGAGCTGGTATCAGGAAGGACGAATACACTCCAGCTTCAATTCTAACCTCTATCTCAAGGCCCATCATGTGGCCAGGGTGCTGTTCATCATGACCACCATGGTTGCTAGGTCCTTCCATCTGGGTGCAGAGACATAGTTCCTTTTGGGGCTGGAGAGATGGCTCAGCAGTTAAGGCACTTGTTTGCAAAGCCTGAGGACCCAAGTGTCATTTCCCAGTACCCATATAAGCCAGATGCAGAAAGTGGCACATGCATCTGGAATTCGTTTGCAGTGGCTGGAGGATAGTATGCCCATTCTCTCTCTCTCTCTCTCTCTCTCTCTCTCTCTCTCTCTTGCAAATCAATAAATGAAATATTAAAAAAGAGAAATAGTTCCTATTGAAGTGGGTTTTAGTGAATTTGGAAGATTCTTGTTCATGATCTTTCCTTTTCTTTTCTTTTAAAAAAATTTTTTTTGAGGTAGGGTCTCGCTCTAGCCCAGGCTGACCTGGAATTCACTATGTAGTCTCAAGGTGACCTTGAACCCACAGTGATCTTCCTAGCTCTGCCTCCTGAGTGCACAGCGATTAAAGGTGTGCACCACCACACCCAGCCCACGAACTTTTATTATATAAAAAAGACTCAAAACCAGCAGCTTAAAATGATAATCGGCTTTGTCATTTCCCATGCTTCTGTGGGTTGAGATTTGAATGGGACCCAGTGGGGTTGGTTTGCCTCTTTTCCTCTGGATTCAGAGATTCCAGATCTTTCTTCAAGCCACCAACAGAACACATCAACAACTGGTGCTGCTCCTCTGTGGCCAGTGGTCCCCTCCCATGCCTCTCCTTCCAAAAGGAAGTACTAATTTTAGATGATGACAATTCCTAAATGCTACTTTCTGTATCATGTTGGATTATCAGAAAGTGACATCTCCAGCCGGGCACTCTGGAGGCAGAGGCAGGAGGATCACTGTGAGTTCGAGGCCAGCCCGACACTACATAGAAAATTCCAGGTCAGCTTGGACTAGAATAAGATCCTACCTTGAACCCCCTACAAGTGACACCCCCAAACCATACTAGTAAACTCTTATAGGATATCCTTTCTGCATTATGTTCAAAGTTCCTTTCTCGTTTTTTTTTCTCCTTGAAAAGCAGAGTCATCAAATCTTATTTGCTTTTCCTTTTTGTATGTGTGGTGGTGTGTGTGTGTGTGAAATGTGTGTGCATGTGTGTGAGTGTGCAGATGTGCACGCCCATCCTCATGCGTGTGGAGGCCAGAGGAGAATATACAGCGTCTTTCTCTTATCCCTCATCTGAGTATTGCTTGAGGCGGGAGGTCACTCCTTCAAATGGAAACTTCTGTCTATCAGCGAGCCTTAGTGATTGATTCTCCAGTCTCTGACCTCCACAGACTAGGGTTACAGACAAGTGTGGTCATGCCCATCTTTGTATATGGGTTCTGAGGAGTCAAATTTTGGTGGTCTCTGGCTCAGAGGCCTTCATGCTTAACTGGCAAGTGCTCTTAACTGCTGAGCCATCCCCCCAGCCCTTGATTTTGTTTTAAATGTTTTTTTTTTTTTTTTGTTTTCTTTTGTCCTTGCTGTTCCTCTGGGAATCTGTCCATGACCATGGGACCTCACACCATGAGGAAGGACTGAGCACTGACTAGCACCCTCGCTTGGCGGGAAGCCCAGGGAAGTGGGGAGTTGTCAGGGGCTGCCCTTCCTCTCCGTGGTGTCTGATGATCAAAGTGAAGCCCTCCAGCTTGTGTTGGTTTCAAGACACTTCCAAGCTTTTCTAAGGGTGGCTTCAGGCAGAGGGAAGGATGTTTTCATAGACGGGCTGGACATTTGGGGATTTGGAATTTCTTTGGAATTCACAGGGAATTTAGCATTTAGTGGCATCTTGTCCCCTCTGGCGTTTATGCCATTACCCTTCCCTTCCTCTGTGCAGCTGGCTCAGCACAGACCTCACAGATGCCAATCACCAGCCTGCCCCAGATGATGGCCTATGGAGTGAGTGCCACCTGGGGACAAAGTCACCTGGTTCTTTTCTTGTCTTTTCTTTTCTTTTCTTTTTTTTCTTTTCTTTTCTGTTCTGTTCTGTTGTTCTTTTTTTCCCTTTTCTTTTCCTTTATTTCTTTTATTTCTTTTCTTTTCTTTTCCCTTCCCCTTTCCCTTCCCCTCCTCCTTCCCTTCCTTTCCTTCCTTCTCTCTTCCCTTGTAGACATAATCTCATGTAGCCCATTCTAGCTTGGGGCTTGCTATATAGCTGAGTATGACCTTGCATTTCAGAACCTCCTGTTTCCACCTCTCAGGCTCTGGGATTACAGGCATGTGCCACCATTCCTAGTTTTGTGCGATCCTGGGCATTGAACCCAGGGCTTCATGCACGCTGGGCATGCACTCTACTAACTCAATTATATCTCCGGTCCAGACCTGCTTGGTTTTGCAAAGACCAAACAAGCATCATTTGGGATTAGCCAAACCGAGTAATTGCACACTGGGAGGAGAACTGGTTGACTCTGGGAGTCTTTAGCTGGGCCATGGCTCTAAAGATACCATGAAGAATCTGATTATTTCTTCCTTTAGAACAGCTTGGCTCTAGTCTCTAAGATTATAAATGTCTTAACTGAAATAAACTTTTGTGGGTGCAATAGCAAAGAAATTCCCCAAAGATCTGGACAGAGAAAGGCTCTCCATGCAGCAGTGAGGGAGGATTCAGGAGACACCAGCACCCAGTCCCTTGCAACCCCCGCTTTAAGCCCCACCCCACTGGCTTGGTCCCCTTCCCCCCACTGAAAGTCCATTCCTAACCATGTCTCAGTGTCAGGTCTGGTGATGAAGTGTATTCTCGCCCTTTGCCTCAGTGCTGCGTGCAGGGACTCGTCTGGTTACAGAGGTGATGGGGAGCCCTGGCCTTGTGCTGCCTGAGGCCCATGAATTATGACAGGGGCCTGGGAACCCGAGCCCATCTTGTCATAGACCTCCATGACACTCTTTCTAACTTAATTTCAGCCTAAGGGATGCTTTTAAGAAGATTTTAGAGCTGGAAAACATCTCCTCAAAAGAATTGTAGTTACATTAAAAAAACTAATTATCAGAGCTTAGGGGTATAGATCGACTGCCATATTTTACACAGAGAGCAATTGATCTCCAAGAACCAGAAATATCATTACATAATAGGTTAAAGACACTAACCTAGGGGATACTGGGAAGAAGGTAGTAAAATCACCAAGAGCCAGGAAATGACAAGTGGTGATTATGGCCCAATGGCCCTGCTTTCTTGTACATCAGTTTCTCCTATATGACACAATTTAAAAGTAACACATCCTAAATGAGCCCATGCATAAAAGTGTGGGCTGTGTAGTTTGTCTGGGGCCCTCAGGTTAAACGTGATATTTATCTTTGAAATACTTGGCTTTTGTGGAAACAAGAACTAGACATTGCAATGAGAAAGCTAAGATGACGAAATGATTCCAACCACCCCCACGTGGATTAGAAGACTTGTTATGCCCAGGGTGTAACATGTTATCTGTCTCCCACCACAGGAATGAAAGGGAACATTATTATTGTTTAACAGTTGAGGAGAGTTCATGAATCATTATGTGTTTTGGTTGTGGATAACAGGAAATTCAAATTAAACTAACTTTCATGGTAATTTATTATTTCAAGTAACGGGAAAGACCCAGAGTTAATGGAAGATTTGAGACAGAAATTCACCCCTGTAGTCATGGACCCAGATTCTGCCTTCTAGAGTGGCTACTTCTCCCTCAGGCAGATTCCTTTCAAGATGGCTGTCAGGATGTCATGTCCAGTAGGATTTATTTGTCCCAGAATTCCCTTCAAAAGTTCTGGGGTTCTTTCTGACTGGACTACCTTTGGTCACATGGTCATAGATAAATCATGAATGTGTTCACAAGCTTAGCGTAGATACTAGTATTGCCCCTGGAGCTGGTGTTTGAGTCCTTATTCTGGATCCTTGAGGACCTCAACTGGAAGCCCAGGGAATAGTTGTTAAACTTCAAATATTTACCAGAGACTGGTTCATGGTTCACGGCAGTATTTACTGAAGAGCCTGAATGTGAATCCAGGTAACCTTCAAAGGCCTTTTCTCTGAGGCTCTGTCTTGTTGCATTCACCAGCCCTTGCAGCCTTGGACTGAACATCTTCCTCATAGCTCTATGGTTTCTTCACTGAGAGGGTCACTCTGTAGTAATGCTAACTTTTGGTAAAATAACAGGGGTGTGAAGTGGTGGAAAGGACCTAGAACTGAGATGTGGTCACCCAATTACTTTGAGCATGTGACCACCCCTTCCAGGGCCTCTGTCTTCCTCATTGTCAAGTGAAGGGCCTCCCCTCATATACTGGCTGGGTTATTCCTTGGTCAAGCAAGACAGCACAGTTTCAAAGCGCCCCCCCAAATTCCAAACATTTATTTGCACATAAATGAGTTCTATGCTTAGCACCACAGTCTGCTTTGTTCCCAATCTGAGAAACAGACACTAGAGGCTCCCTCTGAAGTCTCCCACACAATTCATTCAGTGAAGTTTCTTGTTGACATAACCTGTCAGTATCAGCCAAAGAGAAAGCTGATCTTCAAGGACCTTCTATGAAACCCACTCCAAGGCCGTGGCAAGACATGCCTTCATAAGGAGCTCTTAGCTGCCTCTTGCTGAGGTGGGATGATTATGTATGTAAATGTTATTCTACTTTTAATTAACGACATCCTCGTTGAAATGGAAGGTGGAAAGATCCTGACCGGCTCCATTTCAAGATGCAAGGTACCTGTCGTATAGAACAAAGTATGGGGAGACAGTAAGAGATGGAATTTAGAAGTGAGACCTGGGGCCCTCACCCATTATCTGCCTTCCCTGTGGCTTCATTATGTGTGACGATCGATGAAGTTTCAACAGTATGGAGTCCCCCAAAGATTTGACATGACACCATTGTGTGATCACGATCTGCTTTGTTCCAAATGTGGAAACTGACATTGAAAGGATCATAGGGTGGTCACAAGGTGACACAGGGACATCCTTGGGTGTGTGGTTCTTCCATTTGTTCTGCAGTTATTTATTAAGAACCTGAAATGTGACAGGCACTGGACTTTATGCCATAATATATGCATATGTATATGTATACGATGTATATGTGTATATATATATGTATACATATATGATGTTTATGTATATGATATATATGTATATGTATATGCATATATCTATATGTATATCTATATCTCATATCTATATCATCTATATCTACCTATCTATCTCTATCTCTATCATCTATATCTGTATCTATGATGTATGTATATATGTTTGTGTTAGTGAAAAACAGAAAACAACCCCTGTGCTCTGGGAGATTGCAGTCACAGGGAAGGACCAGTGTTACATGTTCTGTCTGCAGTTAAGTATTGGATAAACCTGCTTTGTAATCCTGGCAGAAGATGGAGATGCCAGGAGGATGCCCCGCGGAGACATGGTTCAAGGACTGGATGGGCAAGGCCTGTGGAGGTGTGCCAAAGGCTCCAGGTCCTTGGTAAAGGTCATGACCATTGTGTTCCCTGTGCTCCAGTGATACCTATATTCCCGCAGATCCTTGAAGAAACCAAAGCTCCATCTCTGAGCTTTGTCTGCGTCTTCATCTGCCCACCGTGTCCTCTCATTTCTCCCTGCCACCACCTGCCCTTTACCTATCCAACGCTATGTCCAAATGTCAGGTGTTGCAGTTACTTTCTCATTGCTGGGGCAAATGTCCAACCAGGCACAGTTTATGGGAGAAAGGGATTTATTTCAAGCTTACAGATCCAGAGGAAGTTCCAAGATTGGTGGAAGAACTTGCTTACTTCCTTCATCCAAGCAGAAATAGAAACAGCAGCAGCAAGCAAACACCAAAAGCAGCCGACACAAAACCTGCCAGAGCTCAGACTGCTCTCCTAGACCTTTGGGCTGGAATCAGATCCGCCCCAGTGACATGCCCCCTTCAGCAGCCTGCTGGGATGTAAGCAGGAAGTTTAACCTTAAAAAATACAGGCTATGGGGGACATACAAACTACCACAATGGCAGAAGAAGCTGGCTCGCTTCCATAGATCATAGCAGACAGACAGTACACAACAGAACAGCCAGAGCTCAAACAGCTCTGAACACACCTTAGGGCTGGACGACAAGATCCGCCCAGTGACACCTCCTCCATCAGGCTGCTGAAGGCTTAGTAGGAAGCTTAACCTTAATCAAAAGTCCTGGAGGCTATGGGGGACATACATTCCCATTCAGGCCACCATATCAGACTATTGCTTAAACTCCCCCTGAACCCCTGAGTCTGGCTTGGGGTACGTTTACACAATGTCCCCAGGTCTTCTTTATCATTGCACTTAAATAAGTGCTTATCTAGCTTTCTGCTACATCACTAGGTTTTGACTTCTTGCCCGACTTGCACAGCTCAGATTCTATCCCAGTATCTAGCATGTAATTTGGCATATGTTGGGGTCTTAATATGTGCTTATGGTTGGCTAGCAGGTTCATACTTTCCTTGGCTATAATACTTAAGTATGTTTTAATCCTCATGTCTTATTTGAGCTCTTGAATCATTCAGCACTCAGAAGAGCTTCCATCTTGAAACTATTGCCTGTTTCGGAACCATCTTCCTCTGCTGGTTTCTCTTCTAGCCCCTGGGTCATCTGACTCAGCTTCCTGCCTGACAATGGAATTTGTTGGTGGCCTCCTGGGTGTTGTTGATCATCCCTTCTTTCCCTTCCTTCTTTTCCCCCACACTCTCATTTTCTGTGAAGATTCTGGGGTTTAGAAGAAGATAATCCCACCCCAGGTTCTGGGGGTGTAGTCTGAAATATAGGGGAAGCCTAGACACTGGTCTAGAGGAAGTTGGAGTCAGGAGAGGCAGAAGAGGAGATACAGGCAGGCAGTTGGAGTTTCAGCTTTTGTTGGGGGACAATTGAGAATGATAGCATTTTGATTTTTCGGTTCCTGGTTTCCTACCAGCCACCCAATCATCTCAGATGCACAGAGCTTTCTTTGAAGTAAACAGTTAAGGTGTAATTGGATCATTGGTGTGGTGTCACAGTAATTAACACACAGCCTGGAGTAGTCGCATAAACCTAGGTGTGAGTGTCAGGAAGCCAGAGAGGACTGTGGGATCCAGCCAGAAGGACCATTGTTCTTGGTTCTGGGATCCAGGATGTGCTCAGCGGAGATTAGGAAAATGAAAGACAGTGTCTGACTAGTGAGCGTGCTGAGCAAAGAGCAGACGAGGATGACCTCAAGGAGAGGGTGCAAAGTTCACATTGATTTTATGTCTCATTCACTGGGTAAGACCAGGTACACACACCAACTTGAGCTAATTTAAACCAAACAAAGGAATTCACTGTCAATATGTGAGAGGAACCAAAGCACAGAACAGCTAGGTATCTAGGGAAGAAGGTTCTAGAAGCTCCCTCTGTCTCCCCAGGTCTCCCACCTGTTTTTCCTCAGGCCCCTCTCATTTCTTTGCCTCTACCTGGAAGTTTCCTTGCTGGTGTTTTAGTCAGTGCTGAAGACTCAGTTCTCTTTTGGAAAAGAAACCCTTCATTTTGAGTGCTCAATTCAAAGCCACCAGGATGGGGGGAGAAGGGGGGAGGAAGACGTGGGGGAGGAGGGGAGGGAGACGTGTGGGGGGGAGAGACATGGGGGAGGGGGAGGGAGATGTGGGGATTCCCTAACAGCCTCAGTTTATATTTTGAATTCTATGTCCTGGGCATCATTGTCCCCATTTTACCAATGAAGAAACTGAGGCCTAGAGAGGCTTGGTTACTTAAAGTCACACAGCTAGTAAATTGCACAGCAGAAATTGACATTCATGTTCATCTTCACCTCAAAGTCCTCTAATGGTTTATATTGTCAATTTGATGGGACCCAGAATGCCCTGGGAGGGATTAGGGATTAGGCTAATTTGTGGGTGTGTCTGTGGGGGATTATCCTGATTAGGTTAATTGAGGTGGGAAGACATACCTTAACTGTGGGTGACATCATTCCAATGCCAAGGTCCTGGCTGTATAAAAAAGGAGAGAGAGAAAGCTGGCTGAGCACCAGTATTTACACCCTCTGCTTCCTCACTGTGCAGAATGTGACCAGCTGCCTCCAGCTCCTGCCACCACGCCTTCTCCACCTTGATGGACTGTCACCTGGGACTGTAAGCAGAAACAAACTAGCTGTTTTTGTCCCAGAAACCAGAAGTTGACTCATATATCTTCTTTCTACCAGTCAGTTTCTTCCTCATGCAGAAATAACTTGAATGACACCCCTCATGAACCCGTGGAGGGATTTCAACATCAGGGGAGAGAAACAAGAGGCAAGAGAAGAGAACTTTAGCAGGACACACCAGAGCCAATATGGTATTATTTTTGCTCCCAAAAGCCAGCCTCAGTGCAACCGCCTTCTTCTATTTTCTCGTCTCTCGGGACAAGAAGTGGACACTGACCTCATTGTAATTTGGGGTTTTGCTGCGGATCATGCTGAGTTGAATAGGGGTGTGGATGTCCCCTTTTTTTTAAACCTTATCCGTGGTTGGCCTTCCCCAGCCGCTTTTGTGTACATCTGCCCCCAGGTATTGGGCCCGGTTAATTCTTCCTGCAATTAGCATTCATGGTCAGCTGAGCAGAACTAATGCAACAAACCTCTCTACTTTGAAGGTCATATTTCGTGTTTCCGAGTCCCTTCGGAAAGGCTCTTTATGAATAGATAGTCTGAACTCTCTGTAGGAATTCAATTTTCCTTTTCTGAATTTCCAGGTGTACCTGTTGACTTCTTTAATGTGATTTTCCCCCAAAGTACCCAGTGTCAGACAGAGCCCTGGGTCAAACTGTTAGCATTTAAAGATGTTTTCTTCTGGGAGGCAGGATGGGAGTATGCACCCCTGCCTGTCTGAGACTGGAGGTCTATATACATGTAAGCTGCTTTGAGCAAAAAAAAAATCAGAATTTAGATCATTCCAGAATGATTTGCAATTACTGTAGGTAATTTCCCAGAGAGCTGGAGCAGTAAGAACAATGCTTTGAAAAAGAGCCTCTAAATTTGAGAAGAGCCAAGTGTGACCTCATTTCAAATACATGATGACAATTCATACTTTCAAAGGTCCAACATTCATCTAACTGCTTTGGAGAAATTATTTTTTATTCCTATAATTATTTTATTTTTTATTTATATTTGAATATAGATTTTACATGGGTTACAGTCTTATATCCCTTCACGACCACCCTGGGCCCTCAGTCGCCATTCCCCTCAGCAGGGTTCTTGGTGTTCACTGTGGGGTAATTAGGGCCTCTGTCAGTCTTTGGGGGGGCTGTGCCTCAGGATATTTCTATCCAACCCGTGGCTCTTATAGTCTTCAACCCCCTTCCAGTTTGTTTTAGTGTTGAGTTCTCTGTCTACTGTATTTCCATTATGATGTGTTTTGGTTCCCCATTGTGTCTGTTGCTATTTCCCTGGAGGCAGTTGTTGGGCTAGCATTGGGAACAGTATTTGTCCTGCTTCCTCTGCAGTGAATATGGTAGAGGCAGCACACCACATGGCAGGCAGTCAACTGTCTTTCCTTGTCGAATTGATGGGTGAGGGGGCAAACCACACAAAACTAAACTCTAAAGTAGTTAGTACGTTAGGTCCCTTACTCTAGGATAGCAGTGTATAAGATGTAACCCACAATTAAGGGAGGTGTTTGGATCAGATCCATATGCCCACTAGAAGGTGGAAAAAACTTAATCCTAAAATCACTGGCTCTGGTTTGTGAATCCCAGGACCAGAACTGGGTTATGCCTTATACGGAGACCCACGAGTTCCTCACAATAATGCAGGCCATTGCCAAGCACTTGGTTACCTAACAGAGCTAAAAGGTAAGGACCTATTGCTGAAGACAGCACAGGCTGATGTCTCTGGACACCAAGAGAACTGAGAGGAGAGCCAACCTTCTCCTGGCAAACCCTCGGGCACTGGAGCTCTGGGGGATAATGGCCACCAACGGTATGAATAAGCAGGAGACAAGCAGGAGACCCTGCTTTGGAGAAATTCTAACAAGCCAGCCAATAGTTGCGGGAGTGCAGCTCAGCACAGGAGCATGGTGCCACTCCTGCCGCTCAGCATTCCAGATGTTCTGACAATCCTGTTTTGTTCTGTTTCCTTTCTTTTTATTCTCCTTAGAGTTGCAAATACTGCCAGGGTTTCCATTTATGCTATGTAAAAAAACCCAAAAATCAGGAAGTAATATCTGACTTTAAAAAATTGCCTATAATTCTTGCTGTAAGAATGATGATTTAAAAGCCGGTGTGGTGGCGCATACCTTTAATCCCAGCACTTGGGAGGCAAAGGTAGGAGGATCGCCATGAGTTCAAGGCCATCCTGAGACTCCATAGTGAATTCCAGGTCAGCCTGGGCTAGAGTGAGACCCTACCTCAAAAAATAAAAAAAGATATTTTATTAGGTTTTGTTTGTTTAGTTTTTTCCTTTTTATTTTCTGATACAGGGTCTCACTCTTGCTCAGGCTAGCCTAGAGGTCACGATCCTCCTCCTCAGCTTCCTGAGTATACCGTTAGGTCCTCAGTTTATATTTATTTGTCTTTTCCAGCTAATTTTTTTCTTAAAGTTGACACTTAAACTTTTAAAACCTGTGAGCCTTATGTCCATAGGATTATATTGTCCATTTTGCTCTGGTTGGGGTGAGAAGTGTGGGTGGCTTCTGGCAATTTTAGGGCCCTATAGTGCTGAAGCAGCTGTATAGATCCCTCATCTGGATTCGGCTCCAGGCCACCCACACTGATCCTGTTCTTTCTTGCTTGTTAAAAATGTTGGTGGAACTGGGCATGGTGGGGAGGCAGCACTCAGGAGGCAGAGGTAGGAGGATCACTGTGAGTTTGAGGCTAGCCTGGGGCTACAGAGTTCTAGGTTAGCCTGGGCTAGAGTGGACCCTCCCTTGAAAAAAAAAAAGACAACAACCACACACACACACACAAAAAAAAAATGGTGGAAGCTGCCTACCCAGCTATGGGAAACTCCCTAGAGAGGTTTTGTTTTTTTCCTTCTGGGTTTCTTTCTACTTTCTTCTTCAGTATCTCTACTTTCTTACTTTTGACTTTCTACTTCAGTATCTCTATTTCATTTATCCCACTCCCCACCCTCCAGGATGGGGTCCTCCAGAGCCCAGGGAATATGAGGGTGAAAACCAAAGCAGAGAGACTAAACAGACCTAGTGTTGCTTAGCTGGAGGCCGGAGAAGCTCACTTTCCAAATTTACTGGAAGGATCTCTGGTAGTGGAGTTTTCCTCATGCCTGGCTCTGGAGGTTGGTGGGCATGTGACACGGTCCCTCTGGCTGGCAAGTTTGGAATCTGCATACAGCTCAGAGACCAGATCTGCAAGCCGGATAGGCTGGTGGTACTGCACCCACAATTCAAAACACCTCTTCACCTCCAGGTTTCTCTCTCTCAGAGGTCAGAGGCCAGCCTTGTGGGTGTTGGTCTCTTTTCACGTTGTTTGAGTCTTGTTTACACTGTAAATGCCACACTAGCTGGTCACAAGCTTTGGGACTCTCCTGACTCCAACCCTAGGTGCATTTAGGATTACAGATGCGGTGCTATAGAAGTCCAGCCTTATGTGGGATCCATCTTCAGTACTGGGAATCACTGAGCCATCTTCCCACCCAGGTCTCTCTCCTTTAGATGCCCCCTCCCCTGCCCAGACACTCTCTGCTTGCAAGGCTATTGCTTAGTTTCCTCTACTGCCCTCCAGGGTCATGCAATGTCCTCGCCCCTTGGAGGAAGAGAGGTCTCATTGGAAAACATCCATTTTCCCTAAAGGATACTACTCTTAGAACTGTATAAATCTACAGCTGCTCACAAAAGAAAAACAGCTTTTGCTCTTAAAAATCTGTTTAGTTAATAAGGCCCCTAAACACACACACACACACACACACACACACACACACACACACACACACACCCCTTGACTCAAGGTCTTGATTTGCTCTGATTAAAGTATAAAATCAATTCTCTTGCTGTGTACTAAGTGATCATGGCTTTTTTTCCTTTCTTCTTTCTTTCTTTCTTTCTTTCTTTCTTTCTTTCTTTCTTTCTTTCTTTTCTTTCTTTCTTTCTTTCTTTCTTTCTTTCTTTCTTTCTTTCTTTCTTTCTTTCTTTCTTTCTTTCTTTCTTTCTTTCTTTCTTTCTTTCTTTTTGAATGCTGTAGATGTGTAATCCAGGCTATTGACTAGTGGTTTCTGGAGAAAGACAGAAAGAAAACGATGTCTATTGGTAAGTTCCTTCTCAAAAATGTGTGGTTAGGACAACAGAAATTTCTGACAAGTCAAGTACAGGTGATTAAAGCTGGCAATGTAAATCAGTTAACATCTGTAATTTTCCTTGTTCTCCAAAGCTATTAGTTATTTCAAGGGTAAAAAAAGGATGTTTGACTTAATTTTTTTGAATCTTACTAGGTACCCGTAGCTTAACTTAATGATTTGTATAAGTGATAGTAATTGCTGGGACTACAGTTGAGTATTATTAGCTATAAAATGAACATGGTTATATGTCCGACAGAACTAGCAAGGGACAGAAATGCAGTTGTATCCAAGAGAAAATAATTACAGCAATAATCAGTGTAATTCATGATAATGGCTGAATTGAATTTCACACCATAGCTCCAAGCACTTACATTTAATGAATGTAGTTTGTGCTTGTTTACTAAAAAGGTTTTTAGCAGAAAATCGATAATGTAACTTCAGTGTTTCTAATTGCAAATGCAATTATTTTTTTTAAAGTAGTGGTTCAATAAGGATTTTGTAGAGAAAATTGAGGTATGTGAGTGCTGCAAATGCTGCTGCTTTAATTAGTCTACCTGTACATTAGTGCCAAGGCGCCTTAATATCTATTTATTACAACATATTGATCGAAATGGATTTGTATTCAATTCTAAGGCTAGCTAATGTAATGGACATTGAGACTTTTCTAGAAGCATTGGCCAGGATTACAACATGTCACTGGGTGTAATGAGGCTTTCTTCAAGAGGCGATTTCAGAACTCATTGGGCAAAACTAGTGGTGGGGCCAAGGAGGGAGGACCAGGACATGTCTCAGGTCCCACAAAGTTAGTGACAGAGACATGTGTCCTGTTATGCAGCAGTTGTGAGGATTCCTAAAACCTGACAGGGTCTGGTTTACTTTGGATAACTTATTTGTATTTTTTCCCCTGAGTCTGGGATGAATCTGGAACGGGCAGGCTGTAATCCATATCTGCCCCAGAGCAAAACTGTTGGCAGATTAAGAAATTTATTTATATGTGTGCGCATGAGTGCACGTGTGTGTGTGTGTGTGTGTGTGTGTGTGTGTGTGTGTGTGTGTGTGTCTTGCTGCTGTAATCAAATGCTTGACTGACTTTATGGATGGCTGGGGAATTGAATCTGGGCCAGCAAACTTTGCAAGCAAGTGCCTTTAGCTGCTGAACTATCTCCCCAGGTCCTCTCTGACAGATTTCTGAGTGTGGGGTCCATAGATAGGCTAACCAGACCCACTTATTCCAGAGAGGCTGAGGGAACAGAACAGATACCACCTCAGCTCCAAGGCCTCGCAGTAGATGTAGTGGGTTCATTGTAGTGGAAGGTGAGTTAACATTCTTTGCTTAACTGTAATTGCTCATCACTAATCATGGGCCTCAGGATTACCCCTGGCACATGATGTCACTGTTGCCACCGACACCTTCCTTCCCCTGATTCTTCCCTATGCCCTGTAGGATCTGGTCTTGCTGGGCTCCGTGAAAGCCATACCCAACCTGAGGAGGAAGGTTAGCTCTTGAGAATCTGAAAATACCATTTTGAACACATGCATTGGGGCAGGATTTGCAGCCTTGCTTTGATGGTACCCTAGTGTTACTAAATCAAAACAAACTTAATTTTGAACTTGTTCCAGTAGATGGAGTAGGATTGTGAATTACAAGTTTACCATCAACATGAATGAATCTCTGAAATCCTTAAGACTTTTAAGTATGGCAGAGGGACTCTTTGAGAAGCAGTTATGCCTATAAACCTGAGTTTTGGTGAAATCTGTCATAAGTTTATTCAACATAAGCTCCTGGCAGGAGGCATGTTGAGTATCTGGGTCAATATAACCAGATAGAGGAAAGTGGCCTTTCAGAGAACTTCCCCTACCATCCAAGGAACCTTTCCTTAGAACCCAGCCATTGTCTCTTATGGCTTCCTGTGCCTATCCAACTTGAGTCCCCTGTATGGCTACTTCCATACAATGCATGTGAGATACATCAAATAGACCATCTGCTTTGACAACACTGAGCCAGACAGTATCACTCCCATTTTCCAGATAAAGACACTATGGAGTAAGTGAATGGCTCAGGTAGAGACAGCTCGAAGGAAGAGTTGGGTGTCTGTGTCCTGTACTCAATACCAACACCACCACTGGTTGTCAACTTGATGGGATTTAGAATCACCAGGGAAACAAGCCTCTCGGCTTCCCTATGAGGGATTTCTTAAATTCTATTAATCGAGATGGGAAGACCCGCCCTAACTGTAGGGGGCTTGATTTCAAGGGCTGGGGTCTTGGACTGGACAGAAAGGAGAGAGCTGGATGAGCACCGGCATTCATGCTTCTCTTCTTCCTCCCTGCTGACAGGATGATGTGACATTGGCTGTCTGCTCCTGCCATGATGGGTTCTACCCTATGTAGCTGGATACATGCTTTTCCATCCATACGGTGCCTCTGGTTTGGTATCTTGTCCTAGCAACAAGAAGGTAACAGCTATGCCTGTCCACTATTTACTATAAGGTCATGCCATCAGATGTCTGTTTTTCCCATCTCTGGGCTAATAGCTTAATTTCTGTCTCATGCCCACCTCCACATTGATGCTCTCCTGGCCTGGTTGACAAGGCTCAGGGATCTCTTATTCTCCCTTCATTTTGAAAACTTGTTGTTGGATCTTTTTCGTTTGTGTGTTTTTGAAAAATGGAGTCTCACTAGTGTAGCCCAGGCTAGCCTCCTGCTCCAGGCTACCAAGTGCTGGGATTACAGTCATGAGCCACTATGCTTAGCTTTACATTTTGAAAACTTCGAAGTATTTCAATAGGTTGTGGAATTCCTCTAATTAAGGAGTGGAACGAAACAAAAGCTACCGGAAGAATGGGGTGTCTGTGTTGGTCCATTTCGCAGGAAAAGAGCCCACGAATGACCCATTGTTTTCCATTCCTAATGAGTAAACACCCAATCTTTTGATACCCAGTCATTTGATCTAAGGATGAAAAGCTCACATTTAGCCAGCCTATCTTTATCCTTTTTGGTCAATGATGTAAACACACCGTAGCTCCATGAAACCATCCAGGAGCCCCTGGCCTGCGGAATGATCTCTCTGCCAGGCTGGAAAAGACAGACACCCTGACTGTTTGACCAACAAATGTATAGAAAATAGCGGCTTGTAAGTAGCAATTACGTAATAATCTTGTCCAAAGAAAATGCGGGCTCAAATTAAGATGATTTCACCAGGAAAACATTAAGGTATACAAAGAGTTCTTAATAAATAGAAATAAATAGTGCGGGGTTTGCGCTGCGGTTATTTTCGGTGGTTATCTGTCCTCGCCGCTGCTGCTGCTCAGGGTGCATTTTCCACGGGGCTCAGTGCAGCATTTTGCTCTACAAAAACAACTAGCTCCTTTCCAGCCAATGATTACTTGTAATTATGCTTTCCCCTGCTATTATTCTAATAGACCTGTCATGTTGCTCGGAGGGCTCAGCGTTTGGAATATACAACGGCTTTTATGGATGGACTGCTGGAACACTTAATATAGCTCTATTTTTGAATTATCAAGTTCTATCCTTTTGAAGTCTGTGTTAGTAGAACTCCTATTTATGAGATGTGCTGTACTTAAAGGTTGGCTATTGATGAAGAGGTCCAACAGAGCCTTTATCGTAAGTACGGCAGCATTCTCCCTGAGAGATAAATAGCCGTGCTAAAAGGTATGATGTGTACCTAGGCTGCAAATTACTAGCCAAGTACCTCATCACAGTATACTTCAAAAATACCTTTATGTTTCTTGTTTGTTCTCTTTTCCATAGAGATGAATGACATTTCTAAAACATGGAGGGGGGGGTGCGGCGTGCTGGTCATCGTTGGTCATCGGCATTAATTGCATTGGAGGGACACATTTGTTCTGGCACAGGGTGTCGATCTGAAGACACAAGCAACATATTAGGTGTCCTGCTTGCTGCTGTATCTTTTTCACCAAAAGGTAGACTTGGCAGGATTCCAGCACTTTCTGGAGGAAAAAGAGGGTTTATGCCAATGGGTCAGCCAGGCTGGGGCATCTGAGCAAACTTCTGAGGTGAGGGCAAGGCCTAGAGCTTGGGGTGGGAGTGTGCACAGGGTGGGTGGTAGGGTTCTGGGTTGAGCAGACTGGGGCAGGTGGCAGCGGAGAGCTTACTTATCTGAGCCCAGTCTGGTGCAAAACATGCCATCGGAGGTGGTTCTGAGGGCCATCTGGGCAGTTTGAGTGGACACCATTTTGTGTTTGAGGTTTCCTGGAGCAGTCCCATGGGAGAGCCCAGAGGGGGAGCTTCTCAGGGCTGATGTGGTTGGATGAGGCAGGCACTGTTTTGGCCCTGGGCAGCTATGGTATGTATGGTGGACACACTCAGGCTCCCTCATGCTGTGCAGACAGCCAGCATCCTGGAAGCTGACTTTGCTCCCTTCCTTCGCAGCTGACCTGGAGAACACAGAGGCAGGCCCACCGAGCTGAGCCATGGGGCAAGAATTCAGAAAGATTCCCCAAAGAAGGCGCTCTATTGCTCCAGTGTTTGCTGGGTTTTTCATTTCGAACCTTCATGCATCAGAACCTGACTCACGCTCCCCATCTAATTCATCTTCACCCAGATTTTTACCATTATGGATAGCTTTTCCTTAAGTCTGTCTATTCACTAGCTGGTGTGACAGATGACAGCCATGTTAGATGGCATTTGTATGGCTCCGGTGCCAGAAGCATTCTAAGCACCGGTGTTGCATATTTATTGATCTCCATATTTCCAATAATCTGATGCCCGTCACATCTGACAACACTATGTGACGAGGTCAGCTAGCCGGGGCTAATGAAACTGTTTCTAAGATGGATGTTGTTTTCCACAACATTACCCTTGCAAATAGCTGTCAGTGGGGTATTTCACTGGCGGGCTAAGCATTCCAGAACCTTCTTCTTCCTTTTTTTTTTTTTCTTAAATAGTTGACGTTAACATTAAACAAAACCTGAAGCTATTAAATCTTAGCATTTGTATATGATAGAAAACATGGACCGATGGCTTGGCATCTTTCCAGATGAAAATCTTATTAACAGACATTAGCGCTCGTGGCAAAGTCCTCAGCAATTGGAGAATGGCTTGACGGATTAGCCCAAGATGACGTGAAGGAGAAAGCCGGGAACCAACCGGTGAAGTCTGGAGGATTTAACTGGCAAATAAAAAGGTTCATTGCGGTCCAGGGCACGTGCACCTTTGGTTTCTAAGTGTCTAGCTGCTCTGGGCAGATGGTACACCAACCAAGGTTGAAATAAACTTTCACGAATAAATAGAGAATTTGAAGGCTGGATGCTTAAAGAAGCGCTGGGCATGAAGGAGGGGACTGGAGCAGGTGCCTCAGGCGCAGGTGACAGTGAGAGATGGCCTTCCACACCTGACCCAGAGCCCTCCTCCAGAAAGAAGGCCTGCAAAGAGGCGCTCCTCTGTCTCCTGTGAGGGTTCCATGTTGCCCTCCTCCCTCCCCCTTCCTTCCTTCTTCCCTCCTTCCCTCTCTTCCTCTCTCCCTCCCTCCTTTCCTTCCTTATTTTCCTTCCTTCATTCCTCCCTCCCTTCTTTCCTTTCTTCCTTTCTCTCCCTCCCTCCCTTTCTCTCTTCCTTCCTTTCTTCCCTCCCTTCTTTTCTCCCTTCCTTCTTCCCTCCCTCTCTTCCTCCTCCCTCCTTTCCTTCCTTCTTTTCCTCCCTCCCTTCCTTCCTCCCTCCTTTCCTTCTTCCCTTTCTTCCTTCTCTCTCTCCCTCCCTCTCTTCCTCTCTTTTTTGTGCTTTTCTCTCTGTGTGGTGTGTGTGCACACATGTGTGTGTGTTGGTCTGTGGAGGACAGAGGGAAACCTGGGCTGTTCCTCAGGTGCCATCACCTCTTTTTGAGATATGGTCTCAAATTGGCCTGGAGCCTATCAATTAGGCTAGACTGGCTGGTCAGTGACCTTTAGGGATCCCCTGTCCCTGCAGTGACCTTTAGGGATCCTCTTGTCTCTGCAGTGACCTTTAGGGATCCTCTTATGTCTGCAGTGACCTTTAGGGATCCCCTGTCTCTTCCTCCTCAGTGCTGTTAGTACAGGTGATGCCACGAGCCTGGCATTTTACACCGGTCCTGGGGATGTTTGGGAGGCAAGCACTTACCCACTTGAGCTCTCTCCCCAGTACTAACCGGACCTGACCTCGCTTAGCTTCAGAGATCTGACAAGGTAGGACGCGTTCAGGGCTCTTTCTAATGAGAGCATCTTTAGTAGGTTCCATTCTTAATTGGTCAACATTTACCAGCAATTCCACGCATCTACATGCTGAAGCCACATTTGAGAACCTTGTTGCCTATCACGGAGAGTTGTGAGTTCTTTAAGAAAAGCACAGTGCATCCTTGATTTGAAATACTTTGTCATGCTTTACAAAAGCAGCTCTATCCAGTAGGCACCTTCCCAGATCTACCCTTGAGAAGACACAACCAGGGATCTATAATGGAATTAATAAACCTCAGCCACTGGTGCATCCAGAAGTTTCTCAACAAAGAATTCATTTAGCCAATGCCAACATTTAGGAACATTAATTCACCACATTGGGAATAGTCACAAAAACTGAAGAACTTCTTGACTTGTTTATTTTGTAGAGTTGAGTGCAGGATGCCAGAGACTGATTAACTATTGAGCCGTTTCTTTGGTGGGTTTCAGCACCTCTTTCCGTCACATCCTCTTTCAAGGTTATGCCTTTTCCATTGTGTGGAGTGAAGAGGCAGAAAGAATCATCAAGTTCAAGAGCTGTGACGTTCAGGGCTGGGAAGATGCTTATGTTCTTTTTAGATGGAGAACTTTCTTTTTCTCCCCCCCCCCATCCTCCACTCCCCTTGAACAAAAAAGTATGTTCTCTGTTTAACACATATCTAAACAGAATAAGAGAAACTAAATCAAAGACAAAAGTCAACACCAAGTAAGGCGGAGTGGTACAGCATGCTACCTGCAATTTAAGAGCCAAAATTCTCCTTAAAGGAAACACCATCAAAGTGTAATATGTGAGAGATGCACGTGCAAGTTAAA
>PVHP010017546.1:0-34349 GCA_004024765.1 Zapus hudsonius | reverse complement strand
GACAATGGAATGCATTAGAGCAAAGCATAGATACAAAGATGGGAATACCTGATATGTACCTACGACCTAGGACAGTAGTCATATTTTATTACAGAGCATTGCCAAAGAAACTGATAGCATGTATATAAAGATAGTTGGCTATCTTTCTGGTAACCTATAGAGGAAATGAACACCCTGGGTGCCATCTTTCTACATTGCTTGGGTCACCCTCTCCTTTTCTCTTTTCCTCCTTCCTCTCTAACTCTGGTTAGCATTTAGGGTCTTTTGGTTTATAATGAGAAAAAAAAAGATGCATTTATCATTTGAATGTATTTTTTTTTTTTTTTTTTGGTGAACACAGAAGAAAGCTGCTTAGTGGATATCAGACAAGGTTACCATTAAGATCAGGCTATGTCCCACTTTTAAATTATTTCATAGTTTGTAAAAGAGTTGTATTGGGGACTCATAATATTGGGGTGAACACCCCAAAGCCTTACGGTACTTCCCCCAGTTCGTAGCTCAGCATGCCAAAGAATTGGACAAATTTAGATAGAGAGCATTTTCTTCATCACACACGTTTATTCTCTTTTTGGAGTAAGTTTAGAGGATTTCGGGAGTGGGATAGGGGAAAGTAGCTCATATCTTAATTAAAAGAAAATGGGGAGTTACAGAGCTCTCCAGCCATCAGTGTGGAGAGAGCATGTGGGAGAGGTTTTATCAAAATAGCAGAATCTGTGCTGCTCAGCCAAACAAGCCAAAGAAGGAAAGATCATGAGAAGGAAAGGTTCGTGTGGGAAAGAAATCCAGCCCCTCACCACAGCTATTAGGCTGTGGTGAGAGGCCCTTAGCTAACTTATTTCTGCTAAGCCATGTGAGGGAAGAGAGGAGACAGAATCTTTTGTTCAGTGAGTGTTCCCTGCCCCAGGTGAGCAGAGAGACAGCTGGTTGGTCCATACCTGACCAATCAGTTTCAGCATCTAGATTTGAACTCTAGCTAGAGACACCTCCCACTCAGGGGGAAGGGATGGAATCCATAGAACTTGCCTGAAGGAATGATTTAACTGTCACAGAGTGTTTTCTTAGATTGTGCAGACTATTCCTAGAGGCAAAATGGTGCCACCCTATAAATTTATCAGTGTCGATTTGGAACATATAAGCACATAGGTATATTAAAATTAGTCCCAAGAACTTATTGGACACACAAGACTAAGGAAAGGGTACAACACTCTCACTTGGGCCCCATAAAGAGAACACATAATGTCCCACAGACAAGTCAGCTGGCCACCTAGGATATGCATCAATGGACCAATAGGCAGAGACTCCCTGACTGTTCCAGGGGCTTTAGCTAGACTTGGTTCCTACTAATGACATAGTCTATTCAAATTGCTGTCCATCCACCCACCTGTTGGTCCGTTTGGACCTGCTGTCCATCTGTCCAACTGGACCTAATTGTGCCCGTCACCCCCACAGCCTGCACCTTACCACTGCAGCTTGACTCAACCCTGAGGCTCTGCTCAAAGCTATGACCCTGCAATAGATCTCCAACATGGTTCCTTATCTGACACCCCCTCCCACATACCTCCTCCCAAAAACTTCTTCTGCTTCTCAGTTTGGCCACTGTGGAAGTTCCTGAACTCTACCGAAGCCTTTTTAATACTGTGTAACCATTCTATAAATTACACATATAGAAATAGACATAGTTATGGGTATTTACTAGTGATGTGTAATGTGTGAGCTGAGTCAATGTTAGTGATTAAAACTTGAATAAAAGAATATTTGCCTTGGCCTTCTATCATGAGAATTGGGACAATTTGGAAAATTGCTCTAACAAAACTGATACAGGCCAGGCATGATGGCACATGCCTGTAACCCCAGCAAAGGTGGGAGGACCACTGTGAGTTCAAGGCCACCCTGAGACTACATAGTGAATTCCAGGTCAGCCTTGGCTAGAGCAAGACCCTACCTCAAAACAAACAAACAAACAAAAATCCTGATATACTTTGTGAATTTATTGCTATTCAATAAATTCTTTGTTTTTGTTTTTTTTTTTTTTTACAGGATCTCATATAGCCCAGACTGGCCTTGAAATTATTATTACATAATCAAAGATGATTCTGAACTTCTAAGACACCACTTGAGTGATAGGATTACAGGCTCATGCTACTGTGCCTAGCTTATGTGGTGCTGGGGACCAAACCTAGGGCTTCATGAATACAAGACAAGCACTCTACCAACTGAGCTACATTCCCAGTCCTCATTATTCAATAAATTCTGACATTGTGTAAAGATACAAATGAGTTTTTATCAGTTTCTAATGCAGCACACTCATAGTAGCTGTCTTTGTGGTAGATGCAAGGATGTGTCCCTGGGCATACCGCAAAGTGAGCTTGCACTTGTATTGTCCTAAAGGGTCACACGTGAAAACTGAAAACTCACTTCTATTTAATAAGGATTTAAAAACTCATTTCTATTTAATAAGGATTTTTTTTTCAGTGAACACAAAATCCTGTACAGAACATTCTATTTAAAATGGAGCATTTTCAGAACTTAACCTGAAAGGTTCTCACTAGAATTTCGAGGTTATCAATGTAAACCTTTTGGTTTGGGATTTAAATATACTCATGAGATGCCCAATGACATTTCATGCAAGGTTGAAAAACTACAAAGAAAGGAAATTGACCAATATGGTGAAAATATACAATACTATAATTGGTGAAAAGTGCATTATCCTTGAAATTATGATCACTTTTGTAACTGAAAGCTTTGTACTGTGTAAAAAGGATTTTACAAGTCCACATTAAAGATATTTTTATTTATTTGCAAGCACATATAAATATATGTGTGTGTGTGGAGAGAGAGAGAGAGAGAGAGAAGGAGAAGCAGAGAGAGAGGGAGAGAGAGATAATGGGCATACCAGGGGCCTCCAGCTACTGCAAATGAACTCCAGATGCATGGGCTACTTTGTGCATCTGGCTTGACATGGGTACTGGGGAATCAAAATGGGGCCGTTACATTTTGCAGGCAAATGCTTTAACCACTAAACCATCTCTCCAGCCCTAACCACTGTTTCTTAGTGCATCTTTTTCTCTGCTCCATCTCCTTTTAAAATGCCATTAACTCAGTGTCCTGTAAGCTTTAAGACAGGGTGGCTTTTGAGTTATAACGCCGGGCTCTGCCATGCACAGCTTCCTTCTTAGGAGAGTCCAGCCCACTGCCAAAACAAATGAGCAGCATCTTTTTGTGGGTCTTACTGTCAGAAACTCTCTAGTCTCACGTCTGCAAGTTTGATTGGTAACAGAAGCAAACCATGGAAAAAAATATGTGTTGCCTGCACCCTGCTTCATGGCACCGTCTGTGCATTTGTTATTTCAGACCCAGCTTTTCCGAGCAACCACTGAATATGCAAAATGAATTTAGGGATGTCAGAGTTAATTAACACCAGTTCCACTGGATGGACAAGCTTTGTAAACCATCAGGATTTTATTTTTTAACTGCTCTAGACTTGAATTTGGGAGGCTGACAATTTTTATCCCATGCAGTTAGGAATTTTGAATAAAATACAAATAGACAAATGAGTTCAGGTTGCATTCCTTGCCAAAAGATGGGGCCCAGATTGGCAAAGGTGCTTGCATATCCATAGGCTACTGGGTGTAAGAGGACTTTTATGTTTCATAGTGGCGGGAGGTGGGGAATTCATTTAAATTCCGAGAGATGCTCAGGATTTCTCCCCTATAGATATGCAAGAATACAGCTTAAATCTTTTTTTTTTTGGGGGGGGGGTTTCTAGGTAGGGTCTCGCTCTAGCCCAGGCTGACCTGGAATTCACTATGTAGTCTCAGAGTGGCCTTGAACTCATGGTGATCCTCCTACCTCTGCTGGGATTAAAGGCGTGCACCACCACACCCGGCAATACAGCTTAAATCTTAAACAGGAGCCTTAGAACTCTGAGATCATTACTTGCTTTTGCTGGGTTTTCTTCTATATATGTCTTCAAGATAATTACCACTGTGTTGGTCTCACAGTGACCGGGCAGTTGTTTGGACAGAACAGAGAAGAAACTGTATTTCTTCTTTGTGATTCACCATGCCTTTCAGTGGCACACCATCTTGCCAAAGACAACGTTTCTCCATATTATCCCTCAAGCAACTTCTTCCACAACAAAACGAAGCATTCCTCTGTAAAAATTTATCCCTATCGCCACAAAAATATCTATCTCATATATCACACCTGGCATTGGTGGCTCACCAATGAGAAATTCTAAGAAGCAGGCAGGTTCTAATCCCCGGGACCTCTGTGGTCTTCAACAGACTTTCATTTTTCCAAGGTTTTGCGTGCAGGTTGCAGCTCTTCCTCTGGCTTCTTGCCTTCTGGCATCTCTTTGTCCATTCACACCTCCACCAGAGCCCGGGCATGAGAAGTAAATGAGGTTAGAATCCAGATCTGCCAATGTTGTTCCTTCTTACATACTGCCTGGTGAAGGACTTGGCCACAAAAGATGCCAAATGTCAACATCATTTTAGAATATAAATTATCTATGGATTGCAGACATTCATGCTCATGACTAGGAAAAAAAAATTCCACCTTTTGGAAATGAGCAACTTAGTCTTCCGTCCTAAGAGGAACGTCAATAAGAATTCAAGGAAAATTTATCCAGAACCAGAAAATAGAGGAAGCTGAGCCCCAAGTTCTTGCATCCGGAAGAAGGCTCAGGACAGACTGTTTCTTGAGCAGTAACGTGAAGAAGTCCTATTGGATGACAGCTACAATTCTTCCCTTCTGTAACTCTCTATGGTTTTATGGCTGAACATATGATTATTATTTGATTTTGCATGGATTGGTGTGAGGAAAGACCCAACGGTCACAAGCAGGGTTATGTTGATTTTTTTTTAATGTAGAAAATTGTGCCTGCTAAGGTTGCTGAAGATATTCTAATGATTTCTTTCACTTGTCTCTCACTTTTTCTATGCACTGTGCCAGAAGCCCAGGATGCAAAGATAAACAAGACACAGACGCTGCCATCTAGGTTCCCAGAATTCAATGAGAGTGAAAAACGCAACCCACAAATTATACAGAAAGTAGAAGGATCATTCTAAACAGGTAATGACAGATTGGTTAGAGGGAGGGGAAAAGAAACGCAAGGATATTGGCTACAAAAGCTGATCAAGGTGAACATTGGTTGATGGGGACCTGGGACAATGAAGGAGAGAGAAATTAGTCTAGCAACTGCATAGAAAGTAGAAATAAAAGGAATTGTGGACAGACTGGATTTGGAGGAGGTTAGGACAAAACTCTCAACCAGAAGCAGCTGATGGGAGGAAAAAGATTAATTTCAGGCTTACGGTTTTGAGGGGAAACTTCATCATGGCAGAGGAAGCTGGCTCACTTCATCACACACCCATAGCAGAGAGCAGTTCAAACTGGCTCTGAACACACTGTAGGGCTGGACTTAAGATCTGCCCCAAGTGACACACCTCTTCCAGCAGGGCTCTGACTGCTACAGACTATCTAGGAAGCTTCATCAAAAGTACCTTAGGTTCCAAATGGAACCCTGCAGAGAATGACGGGATGAACAAGGGGCCCACAGCCACAGCCATTAAATCAACACAGGATAAGCCAGTGAGACAGAAACCAACGATTTTGACACAAAGACCCCTAAGCTCACAACCTTAAAGCAACCTTAATACTCATCCACCACAACTCAGGGAACTATGCGGAAGAGGGGGCAGAAAGATTGCGAGAGCTGTGATGGGGGAGACTATCCAGAGGTACGGACAGGAGAACCTGGCTGATTACTAGTCTATCCATGGTCCCCTGTCACAAGGACTGATCCAGACGACCCATGGAGGAGGTTATCCAGTGGAGGGGGAGGGGAGGGCGGCGGGGAATTGGGGATAACAACTCATTGTTTGCCCACTAAATGTTGTAACTCATTATGGACAATAAAAAAAAAATTTTTTTTAAAGTACCTTAGGTTATGTGGACATTTACAAGGAGGGAGTAGAGACCACTCCCAGATTTTAAGTTCAGACTATGAAATGAGAATAAAAACAGAATATACAGGAACTAGGGTTGTTGAAAATGATAACAGATTTGATTTGGGATATTCCCTTGGAGGCACCTGGAAGATAGAGACATGGAGTCTTTGGTGAGAGATGGGTAATTTGAGATGGGTCCCAAGAAAGAGGCAAAAGGTTTGGAAACCACTGGAGAGAGAGAGTTGATGACTCAGTAGTGGATGGCATTACTCAGAAGAAGTAACTGACTGTAAGAGAGGAGCTCAGGAAAGAATGCTATGAGATGTCCAACACTAAGTATGGGCAGAAGAGAACTAACTGCCGAAGGTCACAGAGGAGGGTGTCAAAACGGACTCAGGAAGAACAAAAGGTGAAGTCCTGCAGAGGCAGACAGAAGATGGAGAACAAGGTGAAGAATCCTATCCACCAAAAGGCCACCCAATGGGAACTTGTGATAAGGACATTTAGGAAAAGAATGGACTGAGAACCCCAATGGACCTGGGGTAACAAAGCAAAGAACTGTGGGGGGGGAATGGATCCTGAATGAAGAGAAAGAAGAGAGAGGGATCTAAGACTGAGCAACATAGATGAGTGATTCGGAACTGGGGATACTTGAGTTTATAGGTTTGACCAAGAAGTACTAAGGGAAAGAAGTGTTTAAGATACTGGACAGAGGGGGCTGGAGAGATGGCTCAGTGGTTAAAGCGCTTGCCTGTAAAGTCTAATGACCTGGGTTTGATTCCCCAGTACCCATTTGAAGCCAGATGCACAAAGAGGCACATGCATCTGGAGTTCACTTGCAGCAGCTGTAGACCCTGGCATGTATATTCTCTCTGTCTCTCTCTGTTTGCAAATAATAATAATAAAAGATACTGGAAAAAGAGGAGACAGTGTTCCTAGGGAAACAGGAGGATTGTAGCAGCTTGTCCAGCTCAGGGTATCTTCCTTGTCATATTATCTTTTATCTCTAGACATACAAACAGCCCTTCCCTGGAGGACCAAGAAGGTTCCCTGCTCCTAGACATTGTTGAAACTGCCTGGTCAGCTTCAAACTACTTTGCCTGCATTCTTGTCTGAGCACTTACATCCACTCTTTGGTCTAAGGCAACTCTTACCTCCTCTGAGAGCCTTCCCAGGTTTCCTCATGTCCCCTCACTGACCCTGCTCAAGCAGAATGCGCCTCATGGGCTTTGACCACAGCTCTTATTTGTTCTACAAATTTTGCTCATTTATCTGTATCCCCTGATTAAATGTGATTCCCTTGAGAGAATGGATTATTGTCTAATAATCCTTGTATTTTAGTTTACTAGCACATGATAAGGGCAGGGAACTGCTGAATAACAATGGCTGTGGGGGTGCTTCAATTCTGGCCAAAGCTCTGTGACATAGGTGAGATTATCTGCATTTTCAGATGAGGATAATAAAATTCAGAGTGGCATTAAATTCCTCCAAGCTACTTGCTCAAGGCCTACTAAAAGTCATAACAAAACCATACCAAATATTCAAGTCATGTTTACTCTGTACAAGGCACTGGTCTAAGCAGCTAACATATATTACCTTGATTCTGCCTCATTGAAATTCTGTACAGGACTTACTCGGGTCAGAACCTGGGGTCTAGCAGCCCCTAACAAAGGATTAGCCACTGTGGTAGTTCCAATATATGTCCCCCATAGACTCGGGTATTTTATTAAAGCTTGTCTCCAGTCACTGGGGGCAGATCCAGCCCTAAGGTGTGTTGGGGGTGGATCTGATTTCCACCTGAAAGGTATGCAAAGCAGTCTGAGCTCTAGCAGTGTCCCTGCTGTTTGCTGCTGGTTTGCTTGCTGTTTTTGGTGTTTGATGGCTGGTGATAGTTTCTTTCTGCTTGGATGTACAGAAACAGCTTCTTCCGACATTGATGGAACTTCCTCCTGGATCTGTAAGCTTGAAATAAATCCCTTCCTCCCATAAATAAATCCATTCCTTCCCAGCAATGTGAAGCTGTCTACAACAGCCCACCTATCCACAATCAACTAATTAAGCACACAAGGAATAGACAAAAACGAAAAAAGAATTATCCAGCATGGCCATGTTAGATAGAGGGATATAAAGATCCAGTGACCCTCCCAAGTCCATTATTGGGGTCTTAGCATGATATTTAGGTTTAAGCAAAGAGCAAGAAATATGTGTAGCTAAGCAGTCTTAGTCAAGGTATGGTTCTGCTCATCAATGACCCGTTCTAGCCTTTCCTGATTGGCGATCTAACAAGCTATTAGAACTATGTGAAATCTCTTTCTGAGAGACAGCATCCTCCTTTGGCTAGTACTAGGATTCAGTCTTCTTCTTCATCCAGCATGACATCCCTGGGGAAATTTCATTTCCTTGGTGTGGACTGTTTTAAGAGTCTGATAGACAAAGGGAGGTTTCGAGTGTCTCTTTAGAGTATCATCATTCCTGTCAGGACAGTTTCAATTTTATGAGGAGGACCTACTGGGTCAAAGACACACACCCCTGAAGTGGTAGAACTTCAATTTTAACACAGGTCAGCTGGCTCCACTTCGATGTTCCTGAGTGGCATTAAGCTGCACCAGGTTACCATCTTTATCTGAATCAAGAGACCTCAGTTATATAAGCTGGATGCTTAGGGAGAAAGACAACCAGGAACTTATTTTTTCTTTTTTTAAAAACTTTATTGATAATTTTTATATTTACATGTAAAACATATTTTCTTCATTTATTTTCAAGTGGAGAGAGAGAATGGGTACACCAGGGTCTCTCGCAAACTAAAAACCAGCTCAGACACATGTGTCACTTTATATATCTGGCTTTATATGGGTGATAGGGAACCAAACCCAGCTGTAAGGTTTTGCAAGCAAGTACCTTTAACTGCTAAGTCATTTCTCTAGTCCCTGTATATTGTTTTGTGAGCATCATCCCCTCCCAACACCGTGTATTATCTCACTTCCTTCTCATGCCTTCCACTGAATCTCTTCCACCTTCTAACAAGTCTATCTGTTATTTTAATATCTCTTTCTTTCCTTCATCATCCATGATGATAGGATGGTGGGCCCTATATTGTGTAAGTAATGACATAGTGAATAGTATATGTTAATAATGTAGCAATAATATATATAGTAATATAGCAATAATAACAATACAGTAATAATAATGATGACAGGTCATGAATGTGATAGCCACTTCATGTCTGGAATACAATGTACCAAAGCACTCCTCCCCATCCTCTGGCTCTTACATTCTTTCTGTCACCTCTTCCACAATGTTTCCTGAGCCTTGTCACACCTGTGACAAGTAATGTCACATTCAATGCTGGACATTTAATTCTTGCTTCTTCTCAGAACTCTGGTGAGTACTGAGTCTCCCCAGTAGTCACCACTCTCTCTGAAAAGAAGCTTCTCTGATCAAATGTGAGAGCAGCATTATTAAAGGAGCACAAATCTAAGAGTTTCAAAGGCAGTGTGGTAGTTTTGAATAGTAGTCCCCCAAAAGAATTAAAGGTTTATTAAAATTATTAATTGTCTCCAGGCTTCTGGCTAGAGGAAGTGTCACTTTGGCCTAGCCTCCTGGGGACTGGCCCTTTCTAATTTGGATGCAAAATACTAGGAAGAGATATGCAAAAGATGAGCCAGAACCTGGCCTGGTAGTTCTGCATTGTGTGAATTACAGTGTGCTTGCTTGCTTGCTTGCTTCTGGAGGTGCTGTTTCTCTCTCTGCTTGCTTCTACAAAAGGTAGCCAGCCTTTTTCCTTAACTTCCCCTGGGTCTGTTACATCAATAAATACCTTCCTCCCCAAAATCATGCCTGGTTTGGAGATTCATCCCAGCGGCATGTGACTGACTACGACAGGCAGTGTGATGGGCATGGCATATCCATTTAGTCAAACAACAGTAGGAGCTTTTCTCTTAGAGCATATGACCTTCCCAGCCATAACCTTTGGACTAAGTTTTCACTATCAGGCATGAATTCTCTCTCATGGAGCAGGCCTCCATCCAGTCAGAGAGCAGTTGGTTACCCATATAACAGTTATGGGACTATTGCATCAGTTAGCTCATCTTGCTTGGCTAGCTGATTGTATATTTTGTAGAGTCCACTGCTAGTTCAGACTGTTGATGACTTTCCTCCCCCAGCAGCCTACATAGCACTTTCTAGTAGAAAGGAGGCTTCCAGCTCAGTACCAGCTTGATTTCTCAGTGTCTAGCAACTAACACATGTGGTGGCTTTAGCAATAGAGTCTTGCATTCTTGTTCTGCTGGGGAACCAAGAACATTCAACCAGGAACTTCTAAAAGTAAATTCAATGATACTTCTTAAGCTCCTCAACACATGCAAAATCATAAAAGTTTAGCTTCAATGGATACATGAACAATCTGTCTTAGAAGGTCTTCAAGAAAGGTGTAAGCAGTTACTTCTCTGAATTAGCTTAGTTTCATTGCTCAAGTAAATTCTTCGGCTCCCACCTCAGCTCTGTACTTAGGAATATGCTCTTAATGTGTGTGTTTGGTGAGGACAAGCCTTTGGACTTAGCTAAGGTTAGCTAGAGCCTAACTGGAAAAGTCAACTAGTAAGAAGCCCCCAGCCAAAGTGATAAGATTGTGATAAGGGAGTCCCATGATAAAATTGAAGCAATCAAAATAAATTTATGAACACTGACTAGGGTCTATAGGAAAAAACAATGATATTAATGTCCCATTATAAAGTGTCTCCTTTGCCTATTGACTATGATTCACACCCCTCTCCCCACACACTTTCATACCCGAATCTTTAGCACATGTCTACATTAAATGGGGAGGTGAGGGTGGAGGGAAATAGCTTTGAGAGTCAAGTTACCAGACACAAGACAGCTAACTGGCTCAGAAGAGGTAGGAAATAAGATCCAGAGGTAATGATGAGAAATTTTGCATCCTCAGGAGCTCAGGTATCTTGAGAGGAATAGCAAGTTTGAGTTTTCTACTTGGGAAAGATAAAAGATAATGAGCTTTATTTTAAATTGGCTCTCAAAAGAGCAACCATATCTAATGCTTGGGTTATAGAAAATAAGGCATTGTCCCAAGAATGTCTTCAGGATTCATAATCATGACCATGCAGGAAACACAGCTCTAAGCTCAAAGGCAATAAGAAACAAGTGACCATCACCAGGAGCACAAATTTAAATTATCCTAAATTTCATGTTCCAACATGATAACAGTTCCATGATGTTTTCGTAGTAACAGACAAGGAAACTCATAAATCAAAACTTTTCAAACACATTTGTAGGTGCATCAAGTAGACAGGTTACAGCAGAGTGGGACCATCTCCACGACAAGCCTCAGATGTTATCTGATGAAATTTTTAGTTTTTGGGTTGGTGGAAGCTAACCCAAATGGGGTCTATTTTTCACATGACACAGGACTTACCTAATAGTCACAGGATGTGAAGTCAGACACAGAGATGGATAATAAGTGACCACTGAAAGGCTAAGATAGCCCAAGATAACTTGGCTTTGGATCTACAACATTTCAACTCCCCACAGTCACTGACTTGAATACATGACACAGGCATGGCTTCCTTCACATCAGTGTGATGGGTTTTAACTTCCCATTCTTACCTTCATTTCATCTCACCTAATCTATCCATTTGGGGTCACCCATCCTGGTCCTATGCTTCCCTTTAACTCCTCCCCATCTGTGTTAACCTCAAAAGTATACAGTCCACTGTGACCAAACTTCTCTTAAAGCTATTTTTTTTAATGTCCCTTCAAATCTCTGCAGGGCCCCTGTGGATTCTCATCCTCCTACCTTGTCCTTTGGTGAGTGGATAAAATAGAGGACTCAACCTCCTCTTCATCCCCCAATGCCACTCAGGCCTCAGCCTCTCTTCCTAAATCTCTCGATTCAACGCCATCCACGCATATCGCTTCATTTCTCGCTGTGTTGCAATAGCTCTCACCTACCACTTGGCTCTTCTCACGTGATCTCTGAGCTTGGCTCAAGACAGGACCTTTTCCACGTGCCTGTTCACTAATTTTGAAATTAACTTTCATCAGCTGTAACTAATGGATCCAGGTCCAATGCACAAAGCCAATCTGCTGAGGAGATAGAGAGAAATAGGTTTGGTGGGTTTATTTTCCAGCACTTACTTTGGAGGGAGCAAGTTAGAAGCAAGATTAGGTGATTATTGCAAAAGTGTTTCGTTCATAAATGCATTGCTTTTCTCTCCAATTCAGCCTACGCTGAATTAAAACAACATTTTCTTTTTTATACAATGTTTTCTTATAAGTCAAAATTCCTTCTGTTCTTTTTTTTTTTTTTTTACCATTTTTCAATCTCCCAGTAAACCATTAAAACTCTTTTCTCTCTCTTTCGTCTGCCATGTCCAATATTTTACACAGTCCCGATGTTTCCTTTGAGAAGAACTGGTTTGTGGATACACTTTCAACTCCCCTCCCTCCCAGTGCCTCATGCTCAGAGAGCTACAGTTGTCAAGATCAATGCCTTCCAAACTTGTCTCTGTGAAGTCAAGCATTCTTCTACAGCATGACTCTTGTTACACCAACTTCTGGTTAAAAATTAATTAACTACATAGAGGTTTGGATAACAATTCCTAATATCACCTCTTCTATGAGCTAAGATATACGTAAAAGGAAAACTTTGAAAACCTATGTCTAAAGTCAGGAAGAAAACTCTACTAAAGAGAAACATGTTGGAAAAGCATATTCCAGTTCTCATAGGACTTCCTTTTGGGGCCACGACTCAGAATATATCCAGGTGGGAAGTATAAGGAAATGACTGTCAAGGTCAACCCTGTAATCCCGTGTGCTGTGTCTTAAGGCAGAGAACTCTATTACTACTGTGGCAGAGACTTAAGCTGCCCTTCCACATCAAGCCTGGTCCTCTACAGTTAGAGCATTTAGGTAGACAATAGCTCCATAGAATGCAGACCAACAGACTATATCCAGCTTCTCCTTCACCCAAGTACTCCCATGAACCGAGGCCTCATCAGCACTTTTAAGTAGAGAGCACGTGAGCCTCTGTAGAAAACAGGCTACATTCCCTCTACTCTGTCTCTTGGTCCTCTCTTCCATTCTGCTGTCCAGCATATAATGGTTACTTTTTGTACTGAGAACATATGCCACACCTTATGGATACAAAGCAGAAAGCAGGAGAAACCCTAGGTTCCAAGAACCCTAGAAACAACTTTCCTACCAGCCTTGGTTTGTATGGCTTTAGATTCTTATGTGAGAGAAAACATGGTGTCTGTCTTTTATAAGCTGCTGTTCTTTTTTCCTCTATGTCATACATTGACTGAAATCCTAATTAATTCTCAATATATGTTGGAAATTGTGTTTTTCTCACTCACACACACATACACACACACACACATAATCAAGATATACTCTTCTCCCCTCACCCCTGCTCCCTTTACCCTGGAGGCCCCCTTCAGTGGGATTATGGTATTCACTGCAGGTCATGAAGGCCTCAGTCAGTTCCTGTGGGGTAGTGGAGGTGGGGGGTGTGCCTCAGGACATTCCTACCCACTCTATGGCTCTTACAATCTTTCCACCCCCTTCTTCTGCAATGTTCCCTGGCAATGTTCCCTGGCAGGCCTGTTGGCAGTCTGATTTCATGTTGTTTCTCTGTAGCCTCCAAGTTTCTGCTTGGATAGGTTTTGATTGATCACTGTGTCTGTCACCATCACCCTGGAACTGGTTGTCAGGCTAGCAGTAAGAGTAGTGTTCATCTAGCCACTTCCTCTGAAATTTTTCCTTGGCCCTGGCAGATGCGGAAGAGGTGGCATGTTGGTGGTGTTTGGCTCTCTCACTGCCTTTTGAAAAATATAAACAGAGTCTCCATCGGAGAGTGAGACCAGTATAGGTTAAATGAGACATACATTGCTAATTTGGCAAGATTCTATTAGGTGTAGCCTCTTTGCAGTTCTCTGGTAGTGGGAATTTCCCCTTGGAGTCCAAGATTTTGGTCCCCATATGATTTTGCCCTAGATCCCAATTCCAGTTAAGGGTTCTTTATCACTGAGTGGATCTCTTGGCCAATTAGAAAGCTGTTGATTACCACCACCACCCCCGGTTTTGGCGCCTCTATTACACAAGTAATCACTTCTTGACTTGCTGATCTCTTCCATAGGGCAGTGTGTTGAGCATTCTCATGACATCAGTCTGAATTGTGTATCAGTGGTCTCTGCTTTCAAATATCATTGACCAATTTTCCCTGGAAGCTCATGTAGCACCTACCAGCACTACACATGCTACCATCTGGGAGCTGGTTACCATTCTGTATCTCGTAAGGTCTCTCAGTGTTTTGAGATGACTTTCTGTGGTATCTTCAGCAATAGGATCTTACCTTTGGCCTGGGGTGGGCACGCAAGAGCTTTAATAGAAGCCTGTCTTGTTTTGGGGATCATCACATGGGTCTCTTTCTCTCTTGAAGGAATGTTGGATTTTGTCAAACACCTTTTCTGCCTCTATTGAGATCATCATGTGATTTTTGCCCTTCAGTCCATTTATATAGTCTATTATATCGATTTGTGTATGTTGAACCATCCTTGTATCTCTGGGATAAATCCTACCTGGTTAGGGTGAGTGATTTTTTTTTATGAAAACTTGTATTCTGTTTGCCAGTATTTTGTTGAGAATTTTTACATCTGTGTTCATGAGTGAGATTGGTCTTTAATTTCTTTCTTTCTTTCTTTTGTTCTGTCTTTGTCTGGTTTTGGTATCAGGGTTATGCTGGCTTTGTAAAAAGAGTATGGCAGTATTCCTTCCTTCTCTATTTTGTGGAAAAGTTTGAGAAGCATTGGTGTTAATTCTTCAGTGACTGTCTGTTAAAATTCAGCAGTGAATCCATCTGGACCTGGGCTCTTTTTAGTAGGGAGTTTTTTTTTTTTCCTTTTTCATTTTTTTTTCTTGTGGTTATGGTGGAGTTAATCACTAAGATTGATCCATAGGTATAGAAATTCTATCCATTAAAAAGTAAACATTGAACAAGTAATTTTCTGCCTTTCCCTGGTATGTGGGTTCTCCATGATCAAATTCCATATAAGAGCCCTCAGGCAACTCCGTATAGTCCTGCTGGTCTGGGAGAGCCACCAGTGTGAAGGATGCTGTCCCTTTTTAGAGAGTGATTGTACAAGGACATGCCTCTTGTTCCTCGAGCTTTTCCCAGTTCTTCAGCCTGAGAACATCTGAACATTTACTTTCTCCCTGTTTTTAGTTCTTCCTCAGTCTCTGATTCCTGCTTTTTCTGGTTATTGTTACCTGGTCCTTGGTAATACACTTCCCCAACCTTCCCCACGATCCCAAGGTTTCAATGTCCAAACATCTGGCCAAGAATCTCAAAGCCTAAACCAAGTTGTGCTCAACCTCTTAAGAACATTGTGACATCATTCTTGACCATGTTACTTTCAGTTTTTGTATCCAGGCAACTATAAGGTTTGTGTACAGAGGTCCTTCAGAGAGTATAGAACTTCAGAAGGGGCAGACACATCCTCATCACGAAGGCACTCAATCCAGCCCTTGAACCTGGTTTCCCAGGTTCATGCTGTCCTCATGCCTGAATACTGTGGGATATTCATGGAGTCGTCTCTAGGAGCCATCCACAGACACAGATCTGTGGAGTTTTCACTTTTCCAGAGTCATGGATGGTGATCAAGTCACTGTATCCTAGTCCCGAATTATTTCATTTTGAGGCATGTCACCTATCCTGATTCTACAAAACAGGCTGTATTAAAGGTGAAAACCAGATGTCGGGTGGAGGACGAGTCACATTGGATGGAATCACACATGGAGGGCTTTAAGTCTTTCAAATGGTGGAGCCACAAGAGGAGGTAGGTGGCCTGGTATGGAGTGTGTGGAATTACCAACCAGAGGAAGGGAGCAGTAGTGGGTCTTACACATTAATGCTGCCAGGAGGCTCTATGGCCGCTCTTCTTGCTGATCTCCTCCTTTCCTTCAGGGATTTTTACTAACTGCCAAGGAGTCTGCTCATGCTATTAGCAACCTTTTCCTTAACACCAGAAAAATGTCCACATCTGCTTGTCACGTTGAAACCATCTTCTAGTAGGGAAATTTTTTTTTTTATAACTGCTTGGATCGATATGCTTGTTATAGGTCTGTTTAAATGGTTTATCTTATCTTGATTTAACTTTGGTAGGTCATATAGATCAAGGAAATCATCCATTTCTTTCAGATTTTCAAACTTGGTGGAGTATATATTCTTAAAGGATGTCCTTATGATTTTCTGAATTCCATTGCTTTCTGTCATAATTGTGCCTTTTTAATCTCTAATTTTATTTATTTGTGTCTATTCTCTCTTTTGGTCAGATTTGCTAAGGCTTCATCAATCTTTTTATCCTTTCAAAGAACCAACTCTTTGTTTCATTGATTCTTTGTATTGTTCTTTTGGTTTCTGTTTCATTAATTTCCACCCTAATCTTTATTATTTCCTATCCTCTACTGATTTTCGGTTTGCCTGATTCTCTTTTTTCCAAGGCCTTAAGGTGAATCATTAAGTTGTTTACTTGTGACATTTCTAGCTTCTTAATATGGGCACTTAAGGCTAAAAATTTCCCCCCTAAGTACTGCCTTCATTTTATTCCAAATGTTTTGATATGGTGTGTTTTCATTGTCATTTGAGTCTATGAATTTTTATTTCCTTCTTGATTTCTTCAGTGACCCATTCATCATTCAGTAGTGCACTATTTAAATTCCATAACTTTGTGTATGTTCTATAGTTTTCTTGCTGTTGATTTGTAGTTTAATTCCATTGTGCTCAGATAGAGTATAGGGAATCATTTTAATTTTCCTGAATTTTTTAAGATTAGCTTTATGTCCTAACAAATTGTCTATTTTAGAGAATGCTCCATGTGCTGCTGAAAAGAATGTGTATTCTGTAGTATTTGGAGAAAATGATCTATAGATGTCTGTTAGGTCCATTTGATCTATAGTATCATTTAGTCCAGATGCTTCTCTGTTGATTTTTTTGCCGGAATGACCTATCAATTGATATTAAGTCTCCCACTACAAATGTGCTTGGTGTTATCTGTGACCTCAGTTCTAGTAGTGTTTGTTTAATGAAATTGGGAGCACCTGTGTTTGGTGCATATATATTTAGAATTGTAATGTCCTTCTGTTGAATAGTTCCTTTTATCAATATGTAATGACCTTCCTTATCTCTCATAACTACTGTTGGTTTGAAGTCTATCCTGTCTGATATTAGGATAGCAACACCTGCTTGTTTCCTAGGCCTATTTGCTTAAAATACTGTTTTCCATTCTTTTACCCTCAGGGGGTGTCTATCTTTTATGGAGAGGTGTGTTTCTTGGAGGCAACAAACAGAAGGATCCTGCCTTTTAATTCAGTCTATAAGTCTGCGTCTTTTTGTCGGAGCATTGAGGCCATTGATGTTAAGAGTTATTAAAAGGTGTGTATTCTTGCCATTTCTTGTTTTTGTAGTTTTTCATGGTTTTCCTTTGCTCTTTTGTATTACCTATTATTTGAATATGTTTTTTTCCTGTTTTTTTTTTTCATGTGTGTATTTTTCTTTCTCTTCAGTCTGAAGGATCCCTTCAAGTATTTTTTGTAGAGCTGGTTTTGTAGACATAAATTCCTTTAGCCTGTCTTTGTTGAGGAAAGTCCTTATTTCTTCTTCAGTTGTGATGGATAGCTTTTTCAGGTATAGTAATCTGGGCTGACAGTTGTTATCTTTCAGGACTTAAAATATGTCACCACAAACCCTTCTGGCTTTTAAAGTTTGTGTTGAATAATCTGCTATAATTCTGATGGGTTTGCCTTTATACATTACTTCATGTTTCTCTCTTACTATTTTTAATTTATTTTCTTTGATCTGTGTGATCATAGTTTAATTATAATATGTGTGGAGAAATTCTTTCCTGGTTTTGTCTGTTTGGTGTTCTGAATGCTTCCTGTATCTACATTGGTGCCACTTTCCCTATATGAGGGAAATTCTCTTCTCTGATATTGTTCAAAATATCTACTATGCCCTGAGAATGAAATTCTTCTCCTTCCATTGTACCCTGAATTCTTTTCTTCAAAACCCTTTTTAGTGATAGCTTCCATAATTATGCACCATAAACCATTATGATTCCCTCCCTCCTTCCAACCTCCCCATGTCTCTTCCCCTCTCAAGGAGTCTCTGTTTTGTCTCATTGTCATCAACTTTTCCTCCCATTATGTGTAGGGATTATCAGGCACTGCAAAACCATGAGCATCAAGGCCATTTTGTGTCTAGAAGTTTGCGATGTAAGCAGTCCTCCCCTTCCTTTGGCTATACCCTGAATTCTTATGTTTGATCTCTTCATAGTGTCTTGAAATTCCCATTCATACTTTCTTTGAAATACCCATGTATACTTCTCTTTGTTGAACTGTTCCAGTTCTGCCACCTTGTCTTCCGGTTTAGATATTCTGTCCTCTTCTGGTTTAGATATTCTGTCCTCTTCTTGGTTTACTCTATTGGTGAGATTTTTTTTTTCCCACAGAATGTTTGTATTTGACTCACTGTGTTTTTCATTTCTAGCAATTCTGATAGGAATTTCTTTATTATTTCTATTTCCTTACTCATAGCTTGTGTTGACCTTATTTCCTTATGTTGGTTTCCTGTGTGCTCCTTCTGGAGTTTGTTTTCTTCTTTGATTCCTTTGATTTCTATGAGCACAGTTAAAATCATTGTTTGAATTCTTTGTCTGGCATTTTGTCTAAGTCAGTCTCGCAGAAGGTCATTTCTGGTGGATTTATAGTTTCTGGTAGAATTATATTATCTTGAATTTTTGTGTTTCTTGTATATAGAATGAAGAGATTTTTACATCTTGAATTAATTAAATGCTTGGGTTTCCTAATTGCTGTATTCTTTGACCTGTGGATCAGCAGTTATGTATCTTCAAGATGGGAGCCTAATATATCAGGTGTGGCTCTTATCTTACTCCCAGAGTGACCACAGAAGTAGCCCAAAGAGTTGTAGTTGCCCACCATGTAAATATTCTAGTAGGCTAGTTAGAGCAAAATATAGGTCTAATATGCTAATAGATAACATACACACATAAATAAAACCAGCACAGGGTATTTATGCAAGAATGGGGATTAAACAGGTAATCTTAACAAAGTCAAAGTTCCTAAGGATGTGTGTTAACTCGCACCTTTAATCCTGTTGACTGGGAGGCTCAGAATCTGGTTTATGCTGAGTTCCAGGTCAGCCTGGACCGAGTGAGACCCCACCCCCAAGAAAGACAGAAGAGGAAGACCAGAAGGCACTGTAAATCTAGAGCTATCAAATGTGACAAATTCCCTTTCAAGACCCAGCTTATTTAAAAATGGCAAAAGGACCTCAATCAACTCTAATGGGCCCTGTCACCTCTAGGTGTGGCCTCTGCTCTCACCCAAACTGAGCCTGAGGCTGGCTCCCCCAGCTGGCTCCCCCAGATGGGCTAGGGGGCTGGCTGGGTCCTGAATCTGCTGCCTAGATGGGCTGTGCTGGATTCTGGTGGTTCCGGGGCTCTGGCTCCAGTGGCTCCAGCAGGTGCTGGTCACTGGGGAAAGGGCGGGTTCCTGAAGCTGCTGCGAAGCAGCTCCCTGGAATCCTCTCTCCAGTGCTCCCTGACTGGGCCCAGCTGTCTCTTTCTTCGGACCCTTTGCTGGCTCAGGCCTGGTAACCATCTTTATAAGAACACTTGAATGACACCAGTGTTCATGGTGAAATAATTGAAAAAAATGAATAAATTTGGTTACATTTTAATCATTAAAATCTTAATTACTACTGCTAAAATGTATTTGACTTGTTTTATTTTACTTAATGTGGCCATAAGAAAAGTTTAAATTACTGTTGTAGTCAGCCACATGCCTCTGGAATGAATCTCCAAACCAAGCACAGTTTATGGGAGGAAAGGATTTATTGAAGCTGCAAATCCAAGGGAAGTTCCATAATGGAGAAAGAGGCTGGCCCACTTTCACAGGTCCAAGCAGAGAGAGAACCCCATCACCAGCAACCCCAACAGCAAGTAAGCACACTCAATCGCAGAAACAGCAGGAACTCCAGGCTTGAGCTCAGACTATTCTTTGCATATGTAGAGCTGGAATTCCAGATCCACCCCAGAAACACCTTAGAGCTGGACCCTAGGCCTCACCAAGGTGACACATTCTCCAGCCAGGCAGCTGAAGAAAAACTTTAATAAACTCTTGAATCTATTGGGAGATATTCCTTCAAATTACCACAATTACATATATGATTTTCATTAGGTCTGTATTGGACAAAGCTATTCTAGAAGAATGCTCAAGAAAACAAGACCAAAAAAATCACAAAAGAAAAAAGGAAAAATGGCCAATATACAATGATAGTATTCTGCCTCATTTATAATCCAAGAAATAAAAATTAAAGCAAGATACATGCATATGCGTATTTTTAAAATCAGATTGACAAAGTTAAAACACTTTTTGTTGGCAAGGGTTTTTTTTATATTTTATTTATTCATTTTCAAGCAGAGAGATACAGAGAGAGAGAGAGAGAGAGAGAGAGAGAGAGAGAGAGAGAGAAAGAGAGAGAGCACCAGGGCCACCACCTTGTGGGTCTGGCTTATGTGGGACCTGGGGAATTGAACCCAAGGCCTTAGGCACTGGAGGTAAGTACCTTAACTGCTGAGCCATCTCTCCAGCCCTGCAAGGGTTTTAAATATGGATGCTCTCATATGCTTCCAGTGGGAGTAGAAACTGAGGCACCTTTTCTAGATGTCATTTGGCAAAATGAAAAAAAGACCTTTGACCTAGTGTTTCTGTTTCTAGGAATTCAGCCTAAAGAAATAAGTCTTTAAAATGCAGTTAGACTTTCATGTACCAGGGTATCCATCATAGGACTTTTTCTAAAAGTAGAAAGTGGAAACAATCTCATGAGTCAATAATGGAGAAATTGCTAACTATAATATGGCATAGTATTTGCTAATGTTCTATGACCTTAAATTTTTTCTCTAAAATGTTATTTAATTATAAAGAAAATGCTCACCATGGAGGAGGACACCCAGCTGATTGGGGACAGGGAGGAGGGAAATTGGGAAATTCGGGACATCATTCGCTCATTAAGTATATCTAATTATGGATAATAAAGAAATTAAAAAAGAAAGAAAGAAAATGCTCACCATAAAGTGAAGAAAGCAGAAGGAATATTATATGTACATATGCTATGCCTATATAAATTTGGGATCACAATATATTTTCTAACCCATAGCATTGGATCAAAATGGAGAAAAACCAAAACAATGCTAAGTAGTTATATCTACACACTGAGATTATTTTATTTCCATCTTTTCACTTTCCTGATTTTCTCCCCAAATATTCACAAGTATTTTAACTTACAAAAATCAGAAAAGAACAATGTCTTTTACTAAAGTACATAACACCCCATCACCATCCCTACCCTCTCATTTTGGTTTTAAGGTCCTCCATAAACAGGATCCTTTTATTTTTCCCAAGTTATTTCCTGTGCTCAGCATTAGTCACATGACAGTTTCCTGTATGAGCTGTGTGTCTGTCCTTGGCCCCCTTCTCCCAATGTGGTCTGACTTCCTACTCAGCATCAGGCAGTTCCAGAAACTTTTACAGACACCCTCCTTTATCCTGCCCAACAATCCCGGAGGAGGTGGAGGGAACTGTTTTCTCCAAGTTACTTCACTTCTTTTTTATTTTTAAATATTATTTATTTATTTGCAAGTAGAGAACCTCCAGCTGCTGCAAACAAACTCTAGATGCAAGTATCACCATGGCTTTATGTGGGTCCTGGGGAATCGAATGGGGGTCATTAGTCTTTGCAAGCAAGCGCCTTAAACTCTGAGCCATCTCTCCAGCCCCAGAGTTACTTCACTTATTCTAATTTTTCTTACCTACAAAATGGGAGAAAGCACAGTACAAAGGCCACAATCTGGTGTGAAGATGACTGGAGATGCTCTCTTCTTATTTATCCTTGTCATCAGTTCAAGTCCCTCCTCGCTTTCTATCTTCTCTACCTCCTCAGACCCTTCTTGATATTCCTTGGCTGGTACCATTCTTATTTATTTATTTATTTATTTATTTATTTATTTATTTATTTATTTATTTATTTATTTATTTATTTATTTGAGAGAGAGTGAGAGCAAGAGGCAGACTGAGAGAGAGAGAGAAGGAGAAAGAGAACATCAAGGCCTCCAGCCACTGTAAAAAAAATACATGCACGTGCCACCCCGTGCACCTGGCTCCTTGTGGGAACCTGGGTTTGCAGGCAAGCACTTAACTGCTGAGCCATCTCTCCAGCCCAGGTAACATTGTTGATTATTTTGTCTGTTAGTTTCAAACAGAAGACACAGCCTTCTCCTCCTTTTCTGGGTCCTGCCACATGTTGTACCATGGAATGCTTCCTAGTCTGGAGGCAATAAATATCTAATAGTCAGTAGCATTTTTTCTTATGCCAATTCCTGGGCCAACTTTTCCATAAATTCTCTTGCAGAGTGAGAAGTCAACCTTGTGGACTTGATGGGATTCTTCCAGATATGTTCTTATTTGGTGGCCAAAGACCCAAGAGGAGCCTATCCACTTCTTCAAGAAAACCTACGGAACCTGCATGTGGCCTCGGAACAGATACGCACAGTGCATCGAGAAGCATGTCTTGCTAGGAACTGGTGTTTTCTAGCTCACTGCTTTCTTCAGCTTCTGCTCATGGAAGATTTCTGAGCCACACAGAAAAACGTAAATAAGAGACTTTTACAGCAGAGTCAACCCCACCCTTGGGCTAGTGCCCTTTCATTGCTGCCTCCTCGGTGACTCTGCCAAGGCCAAGGTCAGGGTGATAAGCAGCCCTTCTGAAAAGTTTTTAATGACCAAGAAAAAAAGAACAATCAGTTTTGTTTAGTATATACATTACTAAGGCCATACTGAGAGATTTGATGAATGGAACAGGAGTTGGCATGGATAAAATAAAAAGCATTAATTACCCAAATAGAACAAATCTTTTCTGGGCATCTGTTCTGTGTCAGCCACAGTTCCAAACACGGGGCACATGGCTGCTTTGCCACTGAGAACTCCTCTACACGGTTCCTTTCTCCTCCTCATTTACTCTCAGAAGTCCACATTCATGCCCAGCCTGCCTCCCCTTGGTGAGTGATGTGGACACAGGAGGTAAGCAACAAATACTGAAGGAATGCGTTAGAAGCATCTCCAGTTCTTCAGTGACCTCAAACCTTAACTGAGTATGTCCCACACTGAGAAACAGTCATCCATTCCTCGTGTTCCAGTTACTTTCTCATTGCTGGGACCAAACACTTGACCAAAATCAGCTTACAGTAGGAGAATACTGATGTTGGTTTACCCAGTCTCAAGGGGAAGCTCTATGTTGGCAGGGAAAGGGTGACATGAGCAGAGGCTGGACATCACCTCTGCCACCACAGGCAGAAAACAGCAGCAGGAGAGTGAGCCAACTCTAGCAAGGGGGAGCCGGCTAGGACACCCCTAAGCCCACCCCCAACAACACACCTCTTCCAGTAAGACTCTACCTCACAAATTGCCATCAGCTGGGGACCAAGCATTTGGAACACGAGTTAATGGGGGACATCTGATTCCATCATCACACCTGGGAAGCAGGATTCTCCAAGGCTGCTTCTAGCTTCTCCCAGAAGTGGGAGGAACTCCCCTAAATGAACAGCACTGAGCTTACACCAGGGGAAAGCAGGAAGCAGCACTTTGGAATGGCCCTGAAGCCATCCTCTCTCTCTCTCACTCTCTGAGGGAGGGTGTCATGGTTTGATCCAGGTGTCCCCCACAAACAAATGAATGTGTTCTGGGTAATCGATCCTCAGCTGATGGCAGTTCTGAAATTACTACCTCACTAGAGCTGTGTTGTTGGGGGCGGGCTTTTGGGGTTATAAGTCAGCCTCCCCTTGCCAGTATTTGGCACACCTTCCTGCCGCTATTTCCAGTGCTGTGGCAGAGGTGATGTCCAGCCCTCTGCTCATGCCATCGTTTTCCCTGCCAGGATGGAGTCTCCCCTCGAGTCCATAAGCCAAATAAACCCATTCCTCCACAAGCCGCTTTTGCTTGGGTTCTTTCTGTGCAGCAACTAGAAAGCTGACTGCAACAGAGGGCGTCCTGAAGAGAGGTCTCCTCGTAAACCAAGATGAATTCTGTACTTTCAGCACACTCACACTTCTATTCAAAGTGCCATGAAGAAATGTCAACCTTTTCTGGTCCTTTCCTTGAGAGACTGAAGAGCAGCAGCCCCTGGGAGACAGAATGACACATTCCCCTGTCTGAGGGCCCTTCCAGCCTCACAGATCCACCCAGTGGAAGTATTCCTGGTTTTATGTACCAAGAGGAATGTGTAGCATTTAGAACCCGCATTGTTCTTCCAGGCTCTTCCCTAGTAGGCACCCAGCACCGCTCAGTCGCTATAAGTCTTGCATGATCAGGAAATCATGCAGACATGCACCCTGAAGGAATTCTGCTACAAATGGTATTTATTACTTCAAAAGAGAGGATTGTTTTCCCTTTTATGGTATCTAAGATATCCATTTTTTAAAAACTGTTTTCCCAGCCCATTACAAATTACTTCAGAGTTGGGAAATGCTCCTTGCTAGGAAGAAGCAGCTGAGTGTTCTAAGGGTTTGGGCCTACGTCCTCATCGAAACACTGTTTATTTGGGCAACTGCATTCTTCGGTCAGCAAGGCCTAGGGAGTTTACTATTAATCCCAAATGTAAATTCCACTTAAGAGTGGCTGGTTACAAAAGGCCATTGCGATTTAACTTGTGTGTTCACAGCACCTCTTGTAAATTCCTCTAGTGGAGAGGAGAACAGCTCAGAACTAGTAAGGAGATCTCACTTTGGAGATTCCAAGGCCTGCTTTAGGTATCCTTATATTTCTTTGCCCTCAAGCTCTACTCTGTCAGACTTCTCCAGAAACAACTTAAGGATGTAGCCTATAGCTGGAGATGTGCCAAGTCTGGAGAGGGCAAAACAAGAGGCAGGAAATAGTACCTAGTAGCCCTGGCACAGAACTGTTCCCTTTCCTGCCTTAAAGTGTTGCTGTCTGGACAGGAATTGGATCACAAGAGTCAGAAATACTGACCAAGTGGCTAGATTTAGTAATAGAAATAACAGCAACAAAACAAACAAACAAAAAAAATCAGAGACACTCAGAATCAGACGTTGGCTATCTGATAGTCAAATTGAACTGGGTGCTATGTCTTTCCTGGCAACCCCACAATGAATGTATGGAAGGAGGTTCTCAAATTTCTTGTTCGAGATTTTTCTAGGGCATCATCAAGAATTCACAGGCTGTAATCATGAGGAGGGCAAAGATGAGTCTATTCCTGAGCCTGACCTAATGCAGGTATTCCCACGCTGAGGGGACAGGGTGGTGACGGAAGGGAACAGGACTAAATCCTGCTTCCTCTTCCTGTACATTCTCTCTCTCTCTCTCTCTCTCTCTCTCTCTCTCTCTCTCTCTCCAGCTTTTTCTGCTCCCCAAAACCCAAGTCGACTGATGATCTTTCCACTGTTGATTTCCTGTGCCTAGCTGTTTGGGGGCTGTCTGGAGCCCATCCTGGTGTCCCCTGCAGAAGGATGCTGCCCACCCCGTGTCTGCTGTTTATTAAACTCCCATAAAAGACTTCCAAGAAAAACAACTTTCCTGTTCCATAGGCAGGCCTTCTGTAAAGTTCTGAGTAGCTGAGACCTTTTTAGCACTGTCCCCCCCCCCCACACACACACACACACCAGTCATGTGCTTGTTCAGCTTGGTGTTTTAGGTTTTCTTCAGGACTACCTGCCCCAGCATTGGGAATGTCCACCTCAGGTTTTATTTCCTCCCAAGACACCCCAGGAAGCCTCAAGTGGGTTTCCATATCAGCCTTCAGTGAAATCCAAACATTTAGCTTTCTCAAAGACAGCTTAACCTCTGCCACCACATCCTTAGGGTGACAAAGGTTTTTTGTTTGTTTGTTTTGTTTTTGGGTTTTTATTTTTATTTTATTGTTTCAAAGTTTTTAAAAACAAGAGTCAAGTTTTCAGAATACCCAGGCTTCTGGGATTTCTCTTCACCGGATGCTTCTTGAAACAGGATATTTGTAATTTGTTTGGTTTCACGTTTATCCTCACAAAGCTAAACAGTAATGGCTGAAAGCTATCAAAACACTTAGGTAAGCAGAGGGGATGGAGCAGAGATAAAGGATAATTGGAAACAGAGACGCAACCTGGACTTGCACCTTCTTGAAAGCTGTCACAGCCAGGCAGGCCAGAGGGCTCATGGCAGGCCACAGCCTCTTTTCATTCTGGGCGCTCTGCTGTCTCTCCTATTCCAAGGTCGACTTACACAAGCTTAGCTGCAATTTTCCACAGATCCTCAGCCTGGTCCTGGGCCACCTTCCCCAGTGAGAGGCCTCCTGGGATGGGAATCTGGGGGAGAGAACACGCGGTAAATCCAGGTTCCAAGCTTTGGAACAGGCCACCTGGAAATGCAGAGATAACCTGTTGAGATAAAGGATTTACAGAGGCCGGGGGTGCACTGTGGCGATGGGGGACAGTGGTGGGGTGCGGCTCCACATGTCCAGCCATGGGATGATGAAACTGGGAGTTAATATATGAGTCTAGAGAGACCACACGGGGAATACTATGTTCCTCATTGCCTCCCAAGAAAGATGCACATAATGAGCTGGCTGCCGTTCAGAGAAGAGCAATTAAGATGATTAAGGGGCCAGAGGGAGTGACTTAGGAGGAGAGATTAAAGGAATTAAGCCTGTATACCTTGGCTGAGCTCAAAGCAGAGGGAATGTGGAAACTCCATAAGCATCTTCAGAATATAAACAGGAGAAGTGGAATTGTTTCACATGGCCCCTGAGGGATGTTACTGGAAGCAATCGGATGGAGGAAAAGAAAATCACTACCTGTTGGAGACAGCTTCTGAATAATACACCACGAGTGTCACCGTCATATCTAATGTCATTTTAAAAGCAAACAGAGACAAAACGTAACAGGGAAGCATTAAGTGTATATGGTAAGGGTTGGTCTCACAGAGATGCTTTAAAGGGAAATAAATACTGGACCACTACCGTTCGAGAATATCAACCCAGGGGAAGGCTCCTTACTTGTTGAAATTATTAGTTTTTATAAAAGCATTTGAAGCTTTCTTCATTTGTTCTGAACTGACTCTCCTGAACTGATCTCTTTCTTTCTCTTCTCTTTCTCTTCTCTCCTCTCTCTCTTTCTCTCTCTCTCGCTCTCTCTCTTTCGCTCTCTCTTTCATATCAATCTCACTAAAATAAGCTTGTCTCCTGAATGCTCCTGCATATAACTATTCCTCCCAGTCTTATTATTATTGTCCAACTGTTCAAATAATACCCATTTTTCAGGATCTGTTTAAATCCTTCTTTTGGCCACTTCCAAGTGCTTCCTCTCTCTTCCCGGCTCCCTCATTCTGGAATCTACCACACACTGTTTGCATCATTAGCTGGTGTGTTTGGTGATTATTTTAACTTTTAGGCAGTGGGAAAGCTTCTTCCCTCTCCACTTTTTGACCTGGGTTTGGACTTTCCTGTGCCAAGTCTCTGTGAATAAGAATTCACAAGATCCTGGGATTTCCTCCTGGTTTCTTCCTCTTTCCTGATGTACCTTAGATTTTAGCTCCCTCCTTTTGGTGTTGGTGCTTACCAGAGTTCTACTTCAATTACACCTTTCCTACTCTATCTTCTTCCCTGGACTCCAATGAACTGTCAACATGACGATTTCCAAGTATCTGTCCAGCTCAGCTGTCTTTTCTAGGCACTTAGGGCAACTCAGATTGGATGGTTCATGTGCTCATCCACACTCTGCAGGTAGAATCTGAACTCATCGTCCTTTCCAAACTCCTGTGTTTTCTTACTCAGAGAACATCTCCACTCCTCGCGATCTCACGGGTAGATATCTAAATATCATTCTCTGCTATGACTATCCCTCCAACCACCACCAAATGAAGTTGATTCAACCATCCACATTTCTGACCTGTCAGCATTTCTCCATTGCTCAGCTGGTAACAAGCCTGATTCCTTGACCACCGGCATGAAACGTTCATTGGGAAATCAAAGTACCTATCTCATTGGCCATAGAGTGGGATCCAGTAGTCAGCACATGATTCAAGCCCATCCAATCGAAACTTTTCCTGGGGTCCTATTTTTCAAAAATCAATTTATTTTATTTTTGTCAGGTTTTATTTTTTGGATATTTATTTATTTATTTGACAGAGTGTGGGAGAGAGAGAGAGAGAGAGAGAGAGAGAGAGAGAGAGAGAGAGAGAGAGAGTACAACAAGGCCTCCAGCCACTGCAAATGAGCTCCAGATGCATGGGCCACCTTGTGTACTGGCTTTACATGGGTACTGGGGAATTGAACTTGGGACCTTCTGCTTTCCAAGCAAATGCCTTAACCACTAAGCCATCTCTCCAGCTCCCTATTTTCTTAATATGTTCAAAATTTGAGAGAAGGTCTCCTTTTTAGGGTGTGTGTGTGTGTGTGTGTGTGTGTGTGTGTGTGTTCTTATATGTAATGTTTCACATGTGTGTCACATCATGCAAGTGGAGGTCAGAGTCCTCACCTTCCACTAGGCTAGCTGACCCATAAGATTCCGGGGTATTCTCTTGTCTATACCTCTCTTATTGCCACAAGCCTGCTGGGATCACAGACCTCTGCCACAGCCTCCAGCTTTTTCTATAAGCTCTGGAGATCCGAACTCAGGCACTCACACATACAGCAAGTGCTTTATCCACTAGGCCATCTCCCCAGCTCAAAGGTCTCCTTCTTAATCAAAAGCTTTAAAGCTGTAATTTCCAGCCACTAGCAGGTCACTGTCTATCAGAAGAGTGAGCAGCTACTTTTCAGAGATAAGCAGAGATGAGCACTGAAACAGGGACTTTTGGCAGTGTTGTGTTACCAGATCCAGCCCTTGCAGGCCAACAGCTCCCTCCCCCTCACATGATGCAGTTACTGAAGCCAAGACCTCTCTCTCTCTCTCTCTCTCTCTCTCTCTGTGTGTGTGTGTGTGTGTGTCTTAAATGAGCTTTTTGAGATGGTTTCTGTCTCCTTGAGAGAATTCTGATTTACACAGCAATCCAAATCTGCTCTGTTCTCTGTTCCTTCTGCATGTACCACTGTCAATCCCATCCAGACCACAAAAAGCCTTCTAAATAATTTCTCTAAATAGCCTCACTCCCCTCTCTGTCATCTTCCTTGTGCAACACGATGATTTTTCTAGAACTCAGTCTTATCAGGATATTCCCAACCTACAAGTCTAAATTCCTTTCCAAAGCCTCAGCAGAGCCTGCACATCTTTGCTTCTGCTTGCTTCTCTCTTCTGTCTCACATTCCTAGCGCTGGTCTTCCTGCACTGCCTTCATGTCCTTGGTGAGCAGAGCTGCTCGGGTCTCTGCCTTTGAACCCAGTATTCATTCTGTCTGCCTGCTTATCTCCAACTAATTGCAACAACCCATCCTTAAAGTCACAATGGGAGTTGGAGAGATGGCTCAACAGGTAAGAGCACTTGTTATGAAGCATGAGGGCCTGAGAGGGTTTGATTCACCCTGATTTTGATTCTCTAACCATTACACCATGTAAACAGTGGAGCATGGCTATACACACCTGAAACCCCAGCCTTGCAAGAAGCAGAGACTGGAGAATTGCTGTACTTCACCGGTCAGCCAGTCTGACAGAAAATGGCAGCTAGGAGTTCATTGAGAGACTCTATCTCAAGGAAACAAAGTAGTAGAGTTACAAAGGAGGACACCTGACATTTTCCTCCAGCCTCTGTTCATGCACACACAGAGTACACATCAGCATATACAGGTGCAGTCCCCCCCTCCCCCGCAAAGTCAAAACAGGAAAGGGGGTGGACTAGGGAGATCGTTCAGTCAGTAAAATGTTTGCCTCACAAGCCTGAAGACTTGAGTGTGATACCCAAAAACCACATTAAAAAATGCCAGGCATGCACTTGTAATCTTGGGGACACAGAGACAGGTGGATCTCTGGAGCCTGCTGGTTAGCCAGTCTAGACTAACTGGTGAGCTTCAGGCTATTGAGAGACTGTCTCAGAGAAGGTGAACAGAGTCCCCAAGGAATGACATTTAAGGTTGTCCTCTGGCATCCATCCACACTCACACACATGTGCACCATCATACACATTTATAAAAGCCCAAGTGGGGAAGTCACATTGTCAAGGATGCTCCTGACCTAATCTAATCTGTATTTTCTTCATCACACACTATTCGCTTATTAAATATCTCCCCCCACCAGCCTCCCAGCTCCCAAGAGCAAGTCCATGTTACGAATCTGCAGATTTTAGTGCAGTGCTGGTGGTAGTTACTAGTGAATATCACCACCAACTTTTAGATGGCCCTCAAGTGTATTTCTTCTTCTTTAGGTTTCATATGCATACATATATATTTCTATCTAGAAATATCTCTTCTTCCTGTGGTTCTTATGCAATCCAGAAGTCACTTTTTTGTTTTATTTTGTTTTGTTTTTCAAGGTAGGGTCTAACTCATGGCAATCCTCCTACCTCTGCCTCCCTCCCAAGTGCTGGGATTAAAGACATGCGCCACCAGATCCTGCTTGTCCTTTGAGTTCTTAGACGATGTTTAAAGTCAGAATCTCTCTCTACCAGCACCTGGCCCCAGCTAACATTTCCAACTTCATATACTGCCTCTTCTGTATAGACACATACTTTCCTCATGACCTCAGCATTGCTCTTCTGACACCTGTCATTATCATTCTTTCTGGGCTGGAGCTTAGTGGTTCAGGCATATGCCTGCAAAGCAGGAGGACCCAAGTTCAATTCCCCAGAGCCTAGATGCACAAGGTGGAGCACGTGTCTGGAGTTTATCTGTCATGGCTGAAGACCCTGGCGCACACACACACACACACACACACACACACACACACACACACACACACTGTCTCTCTCTCTCTCTCAAATAAATAAATATTTTTTTAAAAAACTTCTCTTTTTTTTGTCAATGTGGCCAGCAAAAGACAATTGAGATGCAGGAAACTTGCTGAAAGCTCCCACAGCAGGCCAGAAATGGTCAACCTATATGAATCATTAAGGGGAAGGATCACACATGAACTGAATTCTGCTTGTATGGATCATTATCTCAATAAAGACAGGAGGACTTGATCTAAATAGAGGCTACATAATATGCTCACATCTTCATCACTAATCCCTTCCCAAGGTCAAGATTCCAACCCAGGCCTCATAGTACTAAAGTCAATGCTCACATCCAACACCCCATGTTGCTTTGTGTTTCTGTTATTGCACAAACACAATTAATTTCCCTTGTGCAACATCCATTCTTTGATTGTGTTTCAGCCCGTTCTGTGTGGGAACAACTTGAGGGTCTGGTCTTTCATATCTAATTCTCAGAGCATCAGTCAGATATATTTGTTGATGAGCCGGCTATGGCAGTTTAACATCTGTAATCACAGCACTGAGGAGGCTAAGACAAGAGAAATCATGTGAGTTTGAGTCTAGCGTGGGCTACATAGTGTGTTCCAGGATCAAATATCAAAATATGACAGTGTGATCCTGTGGAAAGAGAGAGAGGGAGGAAGAGAATAGAGGGGAGGGGAGGGGAAGAGAGGAGAGGAGAAATTCTTTTTAGCAGGATTACGTCTGCATTCAGAGTAGGGCTGCCCTGCTGACTTCTTCAATCTTGGCAAATTGGGCTCTGCGTTTACCTTTGCTTTCCACTGTCAGGAACGAGTGTGATTTTCCAGGAAAGAAGAGGCTGGAGAGGTGGCTCAGTGGTTAAGGCGCTTGCCTGCAAAGAGTGACGACCCCGGTTTGATTCCTCAGGATCCACATAAAGCCAGATGCACAGTGTCTCATGCATCTGGAGTCCATTTGCAGTGCTAGAGGTCCCAGTGCACGCATTTCTCTCTCACTCCTCTTTTCCCTCCCCCCTTGTAAACAAGAAGAGAAGGCACAGACACTGAAGCCTTTAGAAAAACTGCCCAGGAAAGTGAAGGTCACTTGCAGGTTAGTTAGTCCCTTGTTCCTCTTGACATTTCAGGAAGGCGACTTCACGTCATTGCTGTAAGTCAGCACATGTAAATTCAACAAGCCAGTTTTCATTACTCTCTTAATTTGAACCCTGACAGCAAAATTGATTTACATTTTTGAGGCTTATTGTGTGAAAAATATCATACTGGTATATAGTAAGGTGATGTGTGTGTATGTGCACTGCAAAATTGTGTTAGCCCACAGAATTATGTTATGAGACTAATATAATCATTCATTGATTTTTACCTCACCTCATTCGGGGAAACACTGTGTGGTGGTGTGAATGAGATGTTCCCCCCCCCCCCAGCCTCATATATTTTGAGTGCTTTGTCCCCAGCTGGTGTCAATTTGGGAGTTGGAGCCTTGCTGGAGGAAGTGTGTTGCTGCAGGTCAGCTTCTGGGTTTTATTGTCCAAGTTCTGCTCGCTAGAGCTAACTCACTCTTGCTGCTATCTCCCAGCCAATGTGGAAAGATGTGACACCCAGCCTCTGCTCCACAATACAGGATGAAGCTTCCCCACAAGACCATAAGCCAACATCAACTCTTTCCTCCCACCAGCTGCTCTTGGTTACTTGTTTTGTCCCAGCAACAGGAAGGTAACTAAAACACACTACTTGTGTGGAGGAAGACAGATAGAATAACTATTCAAAGTGTAAGTGCCCTTATTTGTCAAGCCCTTTCTGTTTACCACGTAACGAGTCATGACGAAAAAATAATACAGCTGAAAAAAATTAGATGATTTTAAGAAGTTTTGGAATATAGTTTCCATACCCTGGTAGTCATCTCAGTTCGGTCAGCAGCAAAACTTCAACTTTACAATGTCAATTTAATAATCTACAATGACATGCACTGAAGAACCGCCAAACTACTTTCCATAGTGGTCATATCTTCTTACATTCCTACCGCAACGTGTGAGGATTCCAAGTTTTCCATGTCCTCACCAACACTTAGCTTCCACTTTATTACATTATTTTTATTATTTCAGCCATCCTATTAAGTGTGAAGTGGTGTCTCATTGTGCACTTGTTTGTGCTTCACTTCCCTAATAACCAAGAATTTTAAGTATGTCTCAAGTGCTTATTAATCATTTTTATGTCCTTTTGGAAAAATGTTCATTCAAGTCCTTTGCCAGGGCTTAAATTGGGTTGTCTTCTGATGGCTAAACTGAATTTATATATTTGAAGAACCTGACTTGTATAGTATAACAACTCACAAATATTTTCTCCCATTCTGTGATACATTTTCTTTTTCTTTTCCTTTGGTGTGCAAAAGATTTTCATTTGATGACGCCTAATTTATCTATTTTCTACTTGCTGCTTGTGTTTTGGGTCATCATACCTAAAAAAACAACTTATTGGCAAATCCAAAGATTGAATGGATTAATTGCTGTTTTTATTTTAAGAGTATTAATAATTTTAGCCTTTATACCAAAGTATTTATTCCATTTTAAGTTAGTTTGTATATAAGGTATGATAGAAGGGTATAATTTCCTTATTTTTTATATGGCTATTCAGTTGACTCACTACCATTTGGTGAGGAAATTTATATTTCCCCAATTAAATGGTCTTGCCAATCCTGTGGTTTATTTCTGGATTCCTATTTTTATTCTATTAATTTATATTTCTATACTGATGCCAGTATCACATTCCTTTCATTACTATGGCTTTGTAACAGGTTTTGAAATTGGAAACTATAGGTCTACCTTTTCCAAAATTATTTTAGCTATTTGGGGTTCCTTGCAATTCCACATTTTAAGTCAACTTGTCTGTTTCTGCAGAAAACCTGAAGGAATTTTTATAGGAATACCACTGTATTTATAGATCCGTTTATAGAAAACTGTCATCTATAACACTGTCATTCAATCCATGAGTATGGTATACCTTTCCATTTATTAAGTTCTTCTTTAATTTCTGTCAACAGTGAGTAATAACTTACAGTGTGTCTTACATCATGTTTGTGTTGTTTCTAATTTTCTCATTTGATGATGCTGTAAAAGGATTTTATTAAATTTTATTTTTGGACTGTTCATTGCTACTCTAGAAACTCAACTAATTATTTTATGTTGAACTTATATTCTGTAACTTTACTAAATTTGTGTATTAACTCATGGTTCTTTTATAGATTCTTTAGGAATATATCATCCAGGCATGGGCCACACTTCCATATAGCCCAAGTTAACTTTGAACTTGCCATGAAGTCCAGGTTAATATTAAGCTATATATCCTGTTTGCATCTCCCAAGAAGTAGATTACAGGTTCATACCACCATTTCTTTTATTACTAGTGGGTTTTATGTTTTGCTTTTTTTTTTTTTTTTTTTTTTTTTT